>PVIH01000720.1:0-304057 GCA_004025045.1 Sigmodon hispidus | reverse complement strand
ATGCAGGACCATGGAGGAACAATGCTTACTTAGGGATGCTTAACTGATGCAGGACCATGGAGGAACAATGCTTACTTAGGGATGCTTAACTGATGCAGGACCATGGAGGAACAATGCTTACTTAGGGATGCTTAACTTATGCAGGACCATGGAGGAACAATGCTTACTTAGGGATGCTTAACTGATGCAGGACCATGGAGGAACAATGCTTACTTAGGGATGCTTAACTGATGCAGGGCCATGGAGGAACAATGCTTACTTAGGGATGCTTAACTGATGCAGGACCATGGAGGAACAATGCTTACTTAGGGATGCTTACAACAATGCTTGCTCTGCCGGGCTTTTCCAGCTTACTTTCTTATACAACCCAGGACCATCTACCTAGGGATGACACCACTGAGAATGGGCTGGGCCCTGTAACACCAATAATTAATCAAGAAAATGCCCACAAACACTCACCTACAGGCCAATCTGATGGAGGCACTTTTTAAATTGGGGCTTTCCCTTCCCAGGTGACCCTATCTTGTGTCGAACTGACAAAATACTAACCAGCACATTTGATGTCTTGATAACATGACACATGAACACACAGCACTATTAAACGATAACATTTTCTTTATGTCTTATGTCCAAGATGTCATGTTAATACTAATATGACAATATAAAACACAATTCAACTTTCAGAAGTCCCATTGTCTTTAAAATTTCAACACATGAAAGTCTAAATCCTCAAAATTCAGTCTAAGTGTGCGTTCCTGTAATTTCTTTTTTAAACTTTAAATACTTTCTTACTCTAAGAGGAAAAAAAGCAGGGCACAGTCAACACCAAATAAAAGCAAAACCAACTCCCAACAGTATAAGTTATTCAGTATTCAATGCCTGAGACTCCTGATCTTCCTGGTTTCAAATGGACTGGATAGCACCCCCTTTCTAGCTCTGTCCTCCACAGCACACATACAGCTTCTCATATAGGCTCAAGTCAGATCTCTCCATGTCTGCCACTGTCCTTAGTGGTTATCGCATGATGCTGGCATCTCAAATATGCTGGAGTCTCCACGGCAGTTCAGGCTACAACTTCAATTGCCTGTCCTGAACTTTCTTAAAATGCTCTGACCCTGCCTCATGGTGCCAAGCTGCAGCTTCTCGCCATGATCCTCAGATCCTTCATCTTACACACCACTCAAACTAGAGATATACAGGAGACTAACACATTGTTAAGTTCAGCTGCCAGCATGAGATTTAGCCTTAACTATCTCTGGGCCATGGTTTCTGTGCACTGACCCTGAGAAAACACTTTCCAGAGGATTCACCTCAATGATGCTGGTCTCTTCTTAATTACAGCTTATCTGTCAGTTCCAGCTGTCCAGTATCAGCTGTACCAGCAAAGCAAAGGTTTCACTTCAGTGAGTCTGATTCCTTGTTAAACCCAGCTCCAGCTGTCCAGAAACCACAGATTCTTAATTCAAAGTATCACATAAATTTATTTCATAAACCCTTTGATTTCCTCTGAAATTTTACAAGCCAGACCTTCTTCATCTGATTCTTTCAGCATTCCTATCTTTCAAACTCCCACATTATTGATCTCCAAGGACTTGATGGCTTTTTCACCCCAAAGCCCCAAAGTCCTTCCACAATTCCAAAAACAATGTGGGCACATCTATTCTAGTCCAGTCTCTGGTACCAATTTAGGTCCTAGTTTGCTTTTTATTGCTGCAATAGACACCATATTAAAAGCAACTTGCACACTAATGGGTTTATTTTAGCTTATAGCTTATAGTCAATCATGAAATCAAGTCAGAACAGGAACTCAAGGACCTTAGAGGTAGAAACTGAGGCAGAGGTCATGGAGGAATGATGCTTATTGGCTTGCTCTAATTTTTTCTAAGCCTGCTTTTTTTTTTTTATACAAACCTAGGACCACCTGCCTAAGGGTAGAACCACCCACATGGATGGGCCTGTACATATCAATCATTAATCAAGAAAATGCCCCTACAGACTTGTCTGCAAGCCATTATGATACAGATTTTTTTCTCAGTTGGGGTTCTCTCTTCCCAGATGACCCTCATTTTGTCACAATGACAAACATCGATTAGTGTAAGTCAAGGCCGTGTAGCCTACTAATACACGTGAGATTATTTGTCAGACATCTGTAAAATGCACTTCATACCTTTCAGAAGGCAGGTTTTATTGTGGGGGTTGAAGAAGACAATATCTATGGAATGCTTAATAAGATGTCTGGCGTTTCACAAGTGATCAATAACTCTTGATGGTTACTGTTCTTATATGCCAAAGGTTAATAATAGCTATTTATGAAGTAAGCACTTTTTCTGCATTTTCTGTTTTTTTTTTTTTTTTTACTAAAACATTGTTTGTCTATTAAGAAAGTACAAAACATTACTTTTAGGAAAAGGGAAAAACCAAAGGTACCAGGGCAGTTTTTAGAGGAATAAGAGAATTGATAGGCCATAGGCTCTGGTCCCAGGACAGATAAAGCAGTCTTTTCAGGGCTTTTGGTATGTTGGTGTCCTGCTAGTGATCTGTTTCTTACCATTTGTGTGGATCTTTCTGCTGGCATGCGAGACTCTACTTCAGAAAGCACAGTGTAGTCTTCGATGTGTGGGAGTGAGATCATGTGATTTGGACTGATCTAAGGAGTGCCCCATAATGTCTATGTCTCTGTGCTGCTGCTGTCCATATCAGAGTTATCTGCCCCGATGGGCTTACTGAAAAGATTGTGCTTTCCTCTTCTTTCTGCAGAAGTCTTCCTTAGTGATTCTCACTAGAGAAATCAGACAACTGTTTCAGTTCCAAATCTGTACCTTCTCTGCTCTGGGCCCTGCAGGTTGTGATAAACACAGAAGTGACTCATTTCTCCGTGGGTGGCAATGTGCCCATCCTCTCCATCTCTAGTGGTCTTTAGGTTCTGTATCAACAACCTGATTTGTGTGAACTGGAGATCTCTGGGTTTCAGCTGCTGCAAGCAGCACCTAAGAACTTATTTCTCATAACAGCCTCTTTGGGTTGTCACTTAGCAGATGAGGTGAGCTTGCATTAAAAGGTGTTTGCACTCAGGTGCTTCAGAGGTGTAATTTTAGAAGTAGTAACACTTTGACATATTATCCAGGCTCTGCTGGCTTGATTCCAGGAGGAGCCCTCAGAGATCAGTGGGAACAAAATGTGTCTTTATTTTGTCTTATTTTATTGGAAAGATGTTGAAAAGAATCTTGGATATTGAGTATCTGGAGTCTGGTATCTGTGTATGGAGCTGTGGGTATTGTAAGCAGATAGAAGGCCAGCATTTTGTTTTTTGTTTTTTGGGTTTTTTTTTATTTTTATTCTATATTTCATAGAAACTGCTAGCTGTAAACTGGTCTCTGAGGTTTGAGCTTTCTAATTTGAAGATCATGTTAGAGAACTGAGGCAGGGTTTGGTTTTGTAAATAACCTTCTTCATTTATATTAGCTGCTTATCAGCAGATAGATAAAGAAGATGCTTTTGTGCTTGTGTTATTGATAATATTCTTGAATGAGTTTGAGAAGAATGATAAGTATTTTTATACAGAGTCATGTGTGCATATATATTATAAAATGTCTAGACACATGTTAAAGGCTTGGTTGCCTGCCCATGATACTGGTTGGAGGTAGTGGAGTCATATGGAGTTGGAATTAGTAGAAGGGTGTTAGTTACGGGTGATATCCTGTTAGAAAACATTTCAGGGTGTTCACCCTTCTCACCCCATTCTGTAAAACTGAGGAATATAAGAAGATGTGCTAGCCAAACTCATTGTGACCCAAGATAGGACGGTGGGGAGGCAGAATGAGTTAGCCCATTTTTCACCTCACCCATGTGTCATTGTGCCCAGCATTCTTAGCCATCAAGTGGAATTATTGGCTTTTTCCTTTCAGAATAATTGAGTTGTAATAAATAAGCATAACATCACATACACACTGAGACTACAAATAAAGAAACATATAAAATGCACTTAGACTTACTCCATTTTAAAGGTATATTTCAGCATTTTGCTGTGTTTTACCAGATATTTTCAGGGTACTCAATTACACATGTATGTGTATACTATCTATAATATATAGTTTATAGCAATAATATGTATAGGATATAAATGTGATGTGGTTATAGATATAGTTATAGTTATGGATAATTGGATTCATTTTCTTTTTTCCATATGCCGACAATATAAATTGGGCTTCAGTAATCGTAAATCATTTTTATACTTTTGTGATTCATTAGCCAAAGTGGTTCTTGACTTCCAAAGGGAAAGTGGCATTTTATGATTTCTTAAAGGTGTCAGACACAAAGTGCCAGTTTGTTGGACCAAATCAAGGAAGGTGAAGATAAAATTGAGCCCGCTAATCTAGCTGCTGGGAAATGTGTGAATGGAAGACATTCAAGGAAGTAGGACTGTATACTGACAGAGAGAGGGAGGGAGGGAGGAAGAGAGAGCACTCCAGTGTTTTCAGCATTTTCATTTTGACTGATAATAGTTGATACAATTTGAGGAAAATTAGATAGTAGCTCCAGTACTTGAATTATTTGTAAGATTTTCTCCTATGTTCATTAATTTTTACTTTGAAATAATTACAAGCTCCTAAATTCATTCAATGATGAACAGTGATGTAGAAGTATAAACTAAATAACCCCTCCCCCCACACACAGACACACACACACAGGGAAGATTTAAAAAGTCCTAGAAAGAACACTTTTAAATACCGGTGTTTGCCAGGCACTGTGGTGGGCACTCTGCAGATATGCTCAGTATACTCAGATTTCAAAAGCAACTTTGCTAAAGTCTTCGTCATAAAAATTCTGTGAACAGTGTGTTCTGAAATGCTTATTGAAGCTGCTTATTTGGAAGCACCAGTTAGTACACAGACCTCTAGGCATATTTCGACTGTACAATGTTAGATGTACCCTGTCTTAAGCCAGTATTTTTATGATTTCTTAACTTTGTCTTCATATGGTATGTTTTTTGAATGTGGTAACTGTGAGTGTTAGTTAAAGGGCCATTAGGGTAAACTGAGCCCTGAAAATGACATAGAGGTCATGACTGTCTGTGTTACTTGGCTCTAGCATGAGTGTCAGACAATTTGCCCTATAAATGTTCGGTTGAAAAAAAACTCATTTTTGGTTCAGTGTTAGCTTTGAAGCATTTTAAAGCCAGAAACATTGTCATAAGGTGTATAATGCCCTAGGGATTAGAAAGCCAGCTGCACCCTTGATAAGCCATGCTTATCATTCTTATCCTCTGTATAGTTATTGTTAACTCTTCCACATTTTAAATTCTTTTTACTGTGTTTTTTTTTGATAAATACAAAATAAAGAAGGAAAAAAAAAAAAGAAAATGTAGAATGTAACATAAAAAAAAAAAAGAAAGCCAGCTGCTTGCTCACATGTCCAGGATTCTGTGAATAACACACTGGAGTTCAGTGCCTAGAATAGTGCTTTAAATAATACCTAATATAATCTTCCATAATCACTTTGTCTTTGAATGGCAGCTTGTTAAAAATGACCAAGTGTGTCAAATCCTGGATGCTTCTGCATGACTTCCTGCAGGTGTCATTTTCTACGTGCCCTTTCTCAGCTCTACGGTCACACACAGCAACCAAGGACACTTATGGAAGCAAATTGCAGTAAATGTAACATGTTTGCTAAACAAAGATACAGTAAATACATAGACTCACAATGTCTAAGAGATACAGTAATTAAAACTCTTCCAACTAAAACAAAAAAATGTATTCATCCCAGAGTTCTACCAGAGCTTCAAAGTATGAACTGTGTTCCTTAAATTATTCCATAAAATTGAAGTGTTTTACACTGATGGCTGGTGTATAGTGAACATGTTTTAATTTGGTCATTGATTCTAGTGTCTTTGGAAAATATGAGTTAAGTTTTAGTTTGAGTTTTGACTTTGTTTTTAAATCTGAATGTTATTCCCTTTGGTTACTGTCAAAGACATGGATGAGAATGTTAAGCAGAAGAATCACCAGAGGCAAATGGCTAGTTACAGAGAGTCCATTGCATCTCTAGTCAACAACCTTCACTTCCAGGAACGTGCCTCCCTGTGAGAGAATCGAATAGCACATTGTTCAAGAAAGAGCATCCCTACCCACTCACACAAGTTAATTTTATTGGTAAATCTTCGAGCATATTTTAGCATGCTTTCAAACAGATTCTAAATGTATAACTGTTTCAAACTTAAAAATATTTCTTCTTTTACCACTGACTACTGAAATTGAAGTCATCACCATCATCTTGAATGAGCAGAGGGAAAGCAGAGGTACTGTTCTAACTAACTCATGTGGAGACTTCTTTTTTTTTTCAGCCCACATTTTTTTTTGTTTTTTTTTTTGTTGTTGTTGTTTTCCCTGCAAATGGACTTCTTTGTTTGTGTGCCTATGGAAACCTCTGTACATACATTTCAGTATTGTTTTTCTAAACCAGAATAACCTGTTTAGAAAATCAGAAAAAAAGAAATACATCAGCAAGAAGATTCTACTTCTACTATATTGTATCTGACTAGATGCTCCATGGTAGAGTCATTGATACTTGACAAGACGACTCAGTGCCCTTTGACATGGCTAATGTTGTGAATTCCTGAGAGCCCAGTGTTTCAATAAACTCAGAGCTGTATGTCCCAGTGCGCTCAAGGAAGTCATGTAGCCTTCAAGAGAGAAATTCACATGGTGGCAGAGAAAAGCAGACACTGAACTTCTGACACCAGTGAGGTAATATCAGGCTAGCAAGACTCTTGTGACCCACACTTGTTAAATTACTATGATATTTCAGTGATGGGAATGAGTCATGCAGATCTTCTGAGCCTTCAATTTTTTTTCTGTCAAAATGAGACATTTGAGCAATGTCCCATCTGGTGTTGGCAATGCCCTTTAAATGCCCTTCTGTAAGTTGGACATCAGGGTAGAGTGGTACAGTTATGTCTTAGAAGTTGGGCATTTTTGTCTTAAGGTGATTAATTAATACCCTTCATACTATACCACTGCATTTTGGACACACATGAAAAATGTGTGCCTTTGGGCTTCTTTTCTGGGATTTGCCTCTTGAGTCCAAACTTACTTATGTACCACACTGACTCACTGTGGGGTTTTAATATTTCATTTTGATTAGCAGCTGAGCAGCTTGCCAGTGAGGGAAAGTCTCTGGTGTTGTTTCCATGTTTACTGGAAGCATCTTATAAAATGGACATCAGAAGATATTAGCTTGATGAACCATGTATGACAAACCAGCAGGCGAACAAGAATACACAAAACGTAGTCTAAACGGATTGCCAAGACAAATGCCTCATGACTGATCAACTGCAGCCACTTCCACATAAAGTTTTTCCTCCTCTTAGGAAAAAAGGCTCCTTAGATGAGGTTCCTTCCCATCAAATCAGGGTCTGCTGAGGGTAGAAATGGAAGCTGTGAGGTGAAATTTGCCTAAAACTTCCTGATATTCATTAAAGTATTCTATCATTACACCAGGGGCCCTAGATGATCTCTTGGAGTAGTTACATGCTTCTCTGTCTTTTGCAAATGGGGAAACTGGGGCTTGATGTGAATAGCTTGCCTAAGGTTATATAGAACTAGCCTTCTGGCTTGTTTATAAGGCACGCCTCACATCTGTCCTCATTTCCTCCATTCAAGAGTCAAGATTTGGCTTCTAAGCTAAGTGGTGTATAATTATTTCAGCAAGCTGGAGGCCCAGTTCTTATTATTTTTGTTATATAAAGCACAAGACCAGGTCAGAGAATCAACTTGTTATTAATAGAGGAATAGAGTCACTAAAAAATATCTAAATTAAAAGCTGCATCATAAAAAAAGCCAGGGCTTTCTTGGGACCAGAGAAATGGTTCATGGATTAAGAGCACTAATTGCTTTTCCATAGGACCCAGTCCAATTCTCAGCATCCACATGGCAGTTAACAACTGCAAGTGTCTGTAACTCCAGTTCCAGAGAATCCAATATCCTCACACAGACATACATAGCAAGCAAAACATCAAAGCACATATAATAAAAATATATACAATTATTGTTTTAGGAACTAAACTGATGAAACTGGATTAGTTAAGGTGAGGTTAGCTATGTAGTGGAGATTTATTTCCTGCTCTCATGGGGAAGTCAGTGGGTAGTTCTTTGTGGTGACTATTCTTGATTGACAAGTTGTCAGAACTTAGCGTCCTCTAGGAGACTTGCAATGGCCCTTTTGGAGAGGTTTAAGTGACTTGGAATAGTCCACCCTGAATATGGGCTGCACCATTCCGTATGTTGGGAGCTGGAATACACAGGAGGAATGGAGCTGAGCACCAACCTTCTTCATTCGGCATCCTTGCTGACAGTAGGAGGTAAACAGGAAGCAGAGCCTGGCACATTAACTCTGCTACTCACTAGCACAATTGTGGGAGCATGATTATCCTCACTGATCTTGTCTCCCATCTGTAAATCCATGAGTTTGCTTAGAGGATTTATGGACTAAGGAAACCAGTGGCTGCCATGCTATTAGCCCCCATGGCCAGTATTTTATTCTAATCTTCCAAGTTGGTTCTGATTCCATAACATATGGGGCAAGTGAGGCTGTAAATTGTTTCTCTTTGTGGCAGATCAAAGAAAGGAAGGATGAGAGTTGACAATGGAGGTGCCTTTCATGGCACAGAGTAAGTGGGCAGAGCATCCAGTGATGGGGCAATCTAGGTCCCTCGCTATAGGGGGTGGGGATGAGATGGCTTAGAAGAGGAGGAGGAGACTCAGTTTGGGTTAAAATCTAAGAAGATTAAAGAAGTCTGATATGGAAAAGACCTATGAGGGAATGCTGAGCAACAAAACCAAGCTTGGTAGCACACACTTAGCCAAAGCAATGGCAGATTACCGGTTCTCTTCAGCTGTGAATACTTTGAGAAAACTATGATCTTGGGTCTTGTTCAGGGTATGTGTTGGTTCTGCATTGCACCAATCACATAGGCAGGTTCAAATCTTTAAATGGGAGCTTTGATTTTTTTTTTAACTTGTAAAAGGATAGCTTGGTTAGCTAAAATGTCCAAAATAAAGTGAGTGAAATAGCTAATGAATAGTCTCTGCTTAAGGATTTGAATTTTATTAAACAGGACTGAAGACAAAATGCCTTTATGTTTTGCAGAAGCTGAGAAGTTACACTTGCATATGTATAAAGCTGTCCACACTCACTAGGACAGGTCTTTGAATACTCAGGATGTACAAACACTAGCCAACCAAAGGAAAGACAAACTAAGCAAAGAATTTACTAAGAACATAAGCTATCAGCTGTTTAGGATACCACATGGGTACTTTTTTGGGAAGCTCCTTGTGCCTCATTCTGAAGCTCATTTTATGAAGAACTGGGGAGTGCTGTTAGTGTTAATTGCTAATGTCTCTCTGTTTGATGCCCCAAGTCCCAGGACTGCCGAATAGTTCATCTTCACAGACCTGGGTACCTATGGACAGTGAGTCATTTCCAAGTGACATTAATGAAAATCCAACCACAATGTAAAATGAATATTTGGTTTTGTTTCTTTGGTGGATGGCACTCTAAGTATCAGTGGTTAAGAGTGCTTGCTACATTTGCAGAAAACTCAAATTTGGCTCCTAATACCTACATCGGGCAGCTTCCAGCCACTTGTAATTCAACTTTCAGAGGATCCAGTACTCTCTTATGGACTCAGCACAAACATGCATATACACATAGACTCAGATACATAATAAAAAATCATAAAATAAATCCTTAAAATGCTTAAAAATTTGCTTTCTTGGACATGCATTTATGTTTTCTCAGCTTCTTACCAAAGGGCAGTAGTCGAAGGATACCTGCAAAGTTTGTCCTTTACAGCCACTTTTTTGTCGTTGTCAATCAACTATGATTAAAGTTGTTCACTGAATAAGAGGTTTCCTATTATTCAAGCCCAAAGTACATGAGGTTATTGAGAAGGCAGGGTCTACTCAAATTTTTCTTCCCAAGCTCACTTCCTGATGTTTTCTGTAAAATTCCCTCTGGAGCTTGGAAAGGAAGTCTTTATGGACTTGGGGCAACTTGTCCTGTTCTAGAAAGGGTCATGGGGGGGTGATGTTGGCTCTATTTTTCAAAAAAAGTTCTCTTTATTAGTATGAATGTTTTGCCTACATGTGTTATATGTGTACCTGGTGCCTGGGGAGATCAAAAGATGGAGTGAGAGGCCTCCTGTAACTGGAGTTGTGAATGGTCTTAAGCCTTAAGCCACCACCGTGTGGGTGCAGCAAACATTCCCTGGAACTCTGCAGGAGAAATAATTGTTCATAACCCCTGAGTCATACAACATTCCTTAGAGGCGAATACAAAAAGAAAGTTCTTTCCATCCCTTTAGATTCCCAGCAGTAGATAGCTGGTCATTGGTGTGGCTTATCTATTCCCCCTTTGTATATGTTTGTACCATTTTCTGAAAAAGCATCAGTACTCTATAAAACATGATTTAGTATCATTAGTTATGATAAGATTTCAAAAACAGTTTCATATAGCATCTTTGAGAACTTTGGAACTCTGAGTAATTCATAGAGTCTCACTATGAGATCACAAACGACCTCTCGAGGAGATCATGAATGGGCCCATGTCACTGGGTTAAAGAGAAGTAGAATGGGAAAATAATTAAGAACCAATTCCTCAACACTTTCTTCTAACATTCTTTCTCATGGTGAAAGGCGAAGATTAAGAACCACCAAGGAGAGGGGGACATGGAAGTGTGACAAAGCACTTGCTATTTCAGCATTAATGAAGGCACAGACATTACACTGCACTTCCTCCTTGGGTCAACCAGAGATGATGGGAGCAGATGTACTGATTCTGTTTGTAGAACAGTGACTCCAAGGAGTGGATGCAGGGGCATATTTAAGTAGAGCAGGGGCCCTCCTGGATCTGACACAGAGACTTCTGTAGCTCCAACAAAAGACAGTTTTTAATCTGCTAGTGTACCTTCTGTTGATTTTAGTCCACTAGAATATTTTCTGTCTTTTGTAGACAGATTAGCCCTTTCAAGGGAGAGTGGCCTCGACCCTGAGTAGAGACAGTGATGGTGATAAGGTCTTCTTTGTTTTCCAGAACCTTGAAGCCTGTGGCCTTTCTTGTTGGCTGTGTCTCTACTTATTTGCCATCATTGGTCTTTAGTTGTGTTCAGTGTGTTCAGGGCATCATCACAGGACATCTTAGGCGCTTCTTCCTAAAGCTTTGAGATGGACAGAAATGTAGTGCTGTGAATGGCTGCTGTCTGCAGTGGTAGATTAGGTAGGAGGGTACTTAGAGTTTGAAATGCCATTTCAGGTTTTGATATCCTGTGTGTGCTTATTATCTGATATGTTCATAAATGAGATTTAGGTAGACTGTATTTTCTACCTGAGATTAACAATGGAATTGTGTCTACCTGGAAGATGCATTTATGGCAAAGGAATCTTGAGAAAAATGAAGGGATCCTATGGGTCTATGAAGCTAAAGGATGTTCTACGTGAAACTCAGGATTCACCTACCCACCAAGGTCTGTCCACACCTGTCCAAAGTCTGGCCAGAATGAGAACCTAGTACATGAAAAACAGGCAGAGGAGGGAGGTGTACACAGTAGTAGGTTCTTACTACTAGATATGACTTTGCTGTAGTCCGAGGAAACACAATATTACCATCTCTCTTCAAAGTGACTCAGGAGTTTATTGAGGCTCCAGACTTCTTGCCCTGGTATTTCTCCAGTCCTATCCATCTCCTTCCCTTCAGACTATGTTAGAGTTGTCTTTAATATCAGCACAATTGGATTAAGAAATTCCTGGAAGATCAATAAAACTATTTGTGCATGTACTTGTGCGGATAGTCTCAGTGACAATTATATCATGAAAAATCTGACTTAGTAAGTTCATTAACCCATTGATGATTCATATTATGACATCAATGGGAAATTGGTGGAAATTTTGAAGAAGTATGTTACTGTTTGGGTCTTTGGTGCTCTGTCTTATTTTGTCTCTTCTTATAACCCTTTCTCTACTTCCTAACAGCTGCTATGTAAACTGCTCACTTTGACACATTGTATCTTATGAAATGGGCTCAACCCCCAAACCTGTGAGATCAAACAGTTCTTTTTTTTTCAGTTATTTGGGTCACAACAGCAAATATCTAGGGAAAAGAGGCTCACTAAATATTATATCATCCACACACCTCTCAGGGCACCCTAGTTTAGTCTTTTAGATTTATTTTTCTCTACCCTCAAAAACAGTGGTGATTCATCAACTCTGTTTTATTGGGGAGAACTAGAGAACAGTTCAGGGAAAACGTTCTTGCCTCTCATCTGCCCTTGCAGTTTTATCCATTATTTCATCTCTACATCTGCTACAGAAGCTGCTACAAATCTGACCAGCTATGGAGTGAAAACATTTTTAAAAGTCCACTGTGCTGAACACATATTTTTCATTCAAAACAGTACAATCTCAAGAACTGTTTTTATAGTATTTGCAGTCTATTGGCTATTGCTCAGTAATCCAGAGATGTTTTAAGGTACATGGAGGTATGTATGGGGTGTACTTATGTGTGTATTTTGTATGTGTGTGTCTTTGGAGGTCAGAAGTTGGCATTAGATGTTTTTGTCAACTACTGTTGGTCTTATTTTTTTGAGACAGAGTCTCTCACTGAACTTGGAGGTCACTGGTTCTGTTAGATAGGCCGGCTGGCCAATGAGCATCAGGAATCTTTTCATCTCTAACCTCTGGCCCTCAAGTTTAGTCATCGACTGCCATGTCCAGCATTTATGTGCTGGGGACCTGAACTCAGGTTCTTGTGTAATAAGCAGTTTACCAATTGAGCCATCTCTTCACTCCCATACACTATTTTTTAAATAAAATAATTGAACATCCTTGAGTTTGGGTGTCTGGGAGGGTTGTAGTACCAGTCACCTCCACAGGGTGACTATATTGTGTCTGCTTCCATCTCAGGCAGTGAATCTAATTTTGCATGAGTTTTATATCACATGAAGAACCACAGCATATAATCTTCATGTTTCCGGTTCTGTGTGGCTGACATGACACCGAGAGTCAGAGACTTCTAAAAATAAATATGTTATTTAAATGAAAATATTCCAAAACTAATTTCTCCTTATAAAAAAGACCACAGAGGAGAAATTATTTTGAATTATATGGCTTTATGAATTTTTTTAAACTAAAAATTCTAGATCTTCATGAGTCAGTATTAACAGATTTTAGATGCCCATTTTTTTGGGGGGGGATATTAGATAGCCACACTTCAGTCAGAATATATCCATCTTTCAAAATCACACCCTTCTAAGAATTTTAAAGTTGCTCATATGTCTTCTTGTAGGTGTTGGCTTATGCCTGGATAGCTTGACATGAACAGGTGAATGGCAGCCAGGGTGTTCAATCACTTGCTCTCATTTTGGGTGGCTAGAGAAAAAAAGAAGCTTTTTCTTGGTCTTAGGTTTATTTTGAATGGGTATATAACTTTTATTAATGAGAAAAAAAGATTTTGAAGCAAAAGTAAAGATAAATGTTTTACCTTTATTTAGAGGGCCTATTTTAATGTATTTTACTAAGTTTCATAGAGGAAAATCTTCGAGGTATCAATCTTATGTCTGCAACTTCTTAAGCATAATATGCTGAATAAAGTCTAAGTTTCTTTGGGACTGTGTACCCAGGTAGGTTACCCATTCTTCACAGGATGGCCCCATACTAGTGCATACATGGGCAATACAAATGGGTATAAGTGAGTTATTTATAAAAAAATTATTAAATCAGTAGAAGAGCAAGGGGAGGTACATCCAGGAGATGTTAGGAAGAATAGGATGTGGGCATAATCAAAGTATATGTGTGCATGTATGAAATCTCAAATAATTAATAACTTTTACTTTAAAAACTTGAGCTCATACTGACTAGTGTCATTAGTGTTGGTAAACAGAAGTAATCCTAGCAAAATTTAAGGGAGTACATGACCTTGGACAACTTTTGGTCAGCTTTTAATGTATTGTTGTCTTTTAGCATATCACTCATGTAAAACATATTTATGATGTCTCGGCTGCATGCCTGTGCCACTTGTATCTTAAATCTAGTTCTTCTGTCTGCCCTTTACAATCTATCTCTAATTCGCTGTAAGCAATTAAAGCCCAGATAAAGTCATTGTACTTCTAAGCAAATGTATGCTAATCAGTTCCATATACTTTCTCACTTGAAAACTTTATCTTTTGTGAGACATATGTTCTAATTTTTGCTTATTGAATATGATCATCATAAAGTAGGTAATGGGAAATGGTTGAAGACAGACAAAACTTCTGCCAGACAGGGAGGTAAGTGTCTCTCTGTTAGGCAGTGCTCCTCCCCAGTCCACCTCAAGCTACACTCTGTGTAACAAGCATTGGGAACGTTTCCTCTCCGTGTTCATCGCATGACAGTGGTCATTTGATAGTTTTAGACCTTAAGGAGGAAGCTAAGGAGCAATGAAGCTTCATGCAGACTCTCATAGTTCTTTCCTCGGGTCTCCCTGACGTCTCATTTTTACCTCTCTTAACCTACACACTTCAAATAATTCATCCTATTCATTCCCATCTCTATGTCAAGGGACTGAGTCCTCATTATTATATCTGTCTCTAGGGCCAAGTGCTAGTCCCACCACTGAGTGGGTGCTGGAGAAGAAAGAAAGAAATGCAATGTTCTTGGATCTTTGGAAGAAATCTCTGACCTCAGCTTTGCTGATGATTTTTTTTCTTTTTTGTGCCTCCAGAGCTGATTTATAGGTTTTTTTCCTTTCAGGGGTATAAACTTGAGGGTGAAAAGCAAGAATGACAGGAGAATGAATCAGTGAGAGGCAGGTTGTCATGGAGAGAACTGTAGCCTGAGGCAACGCCGCAATGACTGACTTGATTTATTAAGGAACGGCCCTTAGCCCCACAGTTGACAGCCACATAGTTATTAAAGGCCTTGCTTTCAATTAAACTAAGAACTTTTGAGTCAGTACGTAAACTTCTCTTTGCTTTCCATCCACACAGGCTGTCTGGTCTTCATTAATTAGTATCTAGGTCACATAGGATCTGTGAACCCATGTGTGGGTGTCAGCTTCATCCATCAGCTCCTATGGAGCATGGGAATGGGGTCTTACTGTTTTGTTGTGAGGATAGATTATTCCGTGATGAGGGAAGTGTGTTTAGCTGACTTATTCGTGCTTTTATGTATGTTCTGGTTTAAAAGTGTGTGAAAACTCTTAGAGACACAGGAGAAGAATTGAGAGGAGAAGGATGTGGAGGGGCTAAGAGGAAGAAGAGGAGAAACAAAGGATGAAGAATAGTGTCAAAGGAAGATACATTTTTCTTTTGTGTAACATGGTGATACAAGTCAGATAACTTTAGTTACCTAAACTCTAAAGTTTAGACAGGATCACATGTTCTGCTATGTAAACAAGACTGGCTTCAACTCAAGGTAGTAGGATTTTTAAAAACTTGGTGAGCAGTTTCTAATTAATTTTCCAAGAAGAGAGTTTTTTTTTTTTTTTTAACTTTGGCACCAAACATTCCATTAGAAAAAAAATTTTATCTAAATATCAAATTTCAATATTAAGCATAGATATCAGGACCACCATGCTAAAGGAGTCTATAGCAGATATGTGGTGCTCTACAAGATAACAGCACTGTAAGGATGAGTCTTACTTCGTAAAGCATTTGCATGTGCACCATTATATTTTATGCTTTTTCACAAATGATGGTAAGGAAAGAATCAAAGAGTTGTTCTGGGAAGGGTAAGTGCCAATATCCAGGTCTCTGCTAAGAGACACTACGTCCTTACATTGTTCAGTTGTTAGAATCCTAAAACACTATCAAATGCAGGTTTCTGTAACTTAGGAACATGCCAGTGGCCATGTCAGAGGAGCAATGGATGGCAACTAAAGTCTGAGGTATCAGCCCACCAGGAGGCAAATCCCTGATGGAGGAAGCCCTCATAGGCAAGACCCCGTGGGGAGATGAGATCCACACAGCCTGTAATGTAGTGTGTTTATCTCATTGAAATATTCCATTCTATTGGGCATTTTTACCTGTGGGCTATTAAGATGATTTCTTCCTAAGCTATACTGTCTAATTTACAATAATAATGTTATTTTAAGTAGAGTTTTAATGATTAAAATATAAATAACAAAGTGTCACACAGCTAGAACACACAAATTCTATTGATGAGTCCTATAGACTGTGGCTTAGGTTAATGATTAAAAAAAAAAACAAAAAAACAACAGTTGCATTCAAGTAGCCAAGCTAGTTTAAATTCTTCTAATCTTAATGTTGGAAGATATGTTAACAGGTTTCAGAGTGCATCACAGCTGAAATAAAACTTTGAAACTATCCTAAAGTTAGACTAAAATGATTTTTGCCAAATAGCGTCCAGGAGAAAAACCCAAGAAGACAATTTAAAGTTTTAGAAGGTCGCATGGCTGAATGAGGAACTCATCAAAGTCAGGGAACAAGAACAAAGCAGCTCAGTGATCATTAGCTGATACGCCTTTCTTGGTAGGATGGGTTGATGACCAAAGGTGATGGTTAATTTCTTGTACCCATTTTTCCCAAATCTCCTGGTTTTAAAAAAAAAAACTATTGATGAGTGGGGATATGCACAGTAAAAATCAAAAGTAGAGCTGACTTTTTTATATATAGAAGTTTAGATTTATGCATTTTTAAAGATTTCTTATAAGATTATCTTCTGAGATAAGAAATAAAGTTATTGGTCCATTCTTTGTAACTGCAAAACACAGTGTGCCAAGAAAAGAATGTCTTGCTTGCTTACACATTGTTAATCTTGAACATGTTGCTTGGTTATAAATATATGTGGGTTTTTGAGAAAATTTGTTTTTACCTGTAATACATAAAATGTTTAATCATGTGGGGGCTATGGAAGCATGCTGTTTTTTAAACTTGTATTCATTGTAAGTGTTTATTTGAAAAACAGAATGTAATCACATTGTAATTTTTATATTGTCTATAAGATTTTGCTGGAGTATATAAGTTGTAAGGGAAAGAACAAAGATAAGAGTTAATGTGAGTTAGGAGGAAAGCATCAAGTAAAGAGAAGGAAATCACCAGGAAAATACAGAATAGAGAATGCAAAAGAAGACATAAGAAAGGTCTAAAGAAAACCACCAAGAGAGTGTGTAAGTGTCTCTCCCCTTAGCTGCCCATCGTAATGCCAACTCTGTGGATTCACTTTGAGTTCTGCACTGCTGGAGCCTGGTCCTCCAGGTAGCAGAAGGAACGGCTTTTTAAGATCTGAAGAGATTGCTTAAGTGTTAGGGCCACTTCTTGTTTTTGCAGAGGACTTGGGTTCAAATTCCAAAATCCATATGTTAGCTCACAACTGTTTACAGTTTCAGGGGATGCAATGCCCTTTTCTGACCTCCGAGAGAACTAAGGATGCCTGTGGCATGAGGATATGCATATGGGCAAACACCCATGCATATAATATAAATAAATAAATTTACAAAGACCAACTGCTTTTGATGCATATCTCTGCTATGAGAAGTAGGTAGACTCCAAAAATGACTCATTGTTTTGTCACCAATGTCTTCGGGAATCAAGGGTTTTTTTCTGGAGACTTGTAAGACTCTTGGCTTTAGTTCATTAACACCTCTACTGTTAAGTGTAATAGATAGACATGCCACCATAGTTAAGTCTTAGCATGTATTCAACAGTGGTAATCTTCTTCATGTGACAAGTTCTTCTTTCACACAGGTTCCCCACAGTGTCACTCTTCTCATGACACACTCTGTCATAGCATGTGTCCAACAATGACAATCTTCTCCATGTCACATGTTGTGCCCTCAAATGTGTTCCCATAGGGCAATCTTCTCCAACATGCTTCGCATTGCAACTACTTCATGCTCCTGATACAACCTCTTTGAAGCAGGAAACCTGAGATCTTTCTTTTAGCAAATGCAATGTGCTTATTTCTATCCCTACTTTAAATGTGGTAAATTGAGAATATTTTATTAATATATTTCAGTGTTCTAACTAACACAGACCACAGTGTCTAGTAAACTAGTCATATATTTATCATTTCATGTGATTATAAGGTTGTTTTGTGTCCATTGTAAGCATTCAGAGGAGAATTAGTCTGCAAACCATTATGACTGTTCTATACTTGAGTTTTCTTAGTTTTCACAACTGTGCCATGTGTAGGGTTGAACATGATCATTCTAATCTATCACAGGCTAGTGAATGACTTACTGAAAGAAAAAAAATTATGTAAGGAGAAATAATTGAAAAATGCACACAAATGATTATGCATATGTACACAGGCATCTGTGCAGGGAAAATATGATGTTTTCTGTTTGTCCACTGTGAGTATAAAGCCTGATATTCAGTTTTCAGATGACAGTATGTAACAACAGTTGTACTTGTGTCCCACACTATTCCTACTTTGAGAAGAATGGGACCCTGTTCAGTGGTGAGCTGGTGTAAGCAGGAGAGAGAGAGAGACTTCAGACTGATAGGAATGGATGCAAGCACAAAGAATGGGTAAATAAGTTCACAGACTGTTTGCATGTTTGCTAAATGTCTAGTGAATGTATTAATACTAATTTTGTTTGAAAATGTACATGCCTGAGGTTAAACATGTTTGATTGCTTGGTGCAAATTATGTCATCTCCACATGGTTCTTTGAAGTCACTCTTATTTTTCAATGAAAATTATTTCTCTACTCTAGAAGAATGGCATTGGTGCCTTGAACGCTTTCTTTCTAATTAAAATAAGAAATGCATGTGGTGAAAGACTGCAGGCATAGTGATGGAAATTGGACTCTGTCTTCACACCACAGCCATTAAACTCCTGAGTTTATTAGTTGTTTCTTTGTGTATTGTACCAAGTGTTTCCCATGTAATTATGTGCATATTCAAATATAAATAATTTTAATAACACAAATGCAAGCTATTATACACATGGGCATCTTTGCATATTTTTAGAGTATTTTCCAAGGAGCTTGTAGAAATTTTCCCCATTCTCTTTCCTGACTAAATGAAATTTTATTGTATGGATGAATCAGTCCCTTAGCTATTATCTCACACATAACAGATAAAAAGTATTTATTGACTTAAAAGGTAAATATTTTTCTCACTGATTGGCAGAGGCATCTGACTGAAAATAAGACAGAATCAAAGGAAAATAATAGGAAGATAGTAATAAGTAAAATTAAATGAGGTTCTAGAAAATGTATGCTCTGTTTAAAGAAATTCTTTAGACTTGGTCTCAGAAATAAATACAACATGTATGAATATACACATATATGCGCACACATGTGAACATATGTACAGCAATATAGGTATGGATATATAAACCACCTCTCTCTATCTCTCTCTCTCTCTCTCTCTCTCTCTCTCTCTCTCTCTCTCTCACACACACACACACACACACACACACATACACACACCAAGAAATGTTGCTCCTAGATGCTTCTAGGGGATAGAATAAATTTTCTACCAGATCATTTCTGTAAATCTGGCATATTGAACCATATATTTGAAAATTACACATTAGTATTTGAATTAAACTGTTATCTCTTTTCTTGGCTCTCACTTTGTATGAATAAACAAGCATGCTTGTAGGCAGTGGTGAGGATGGGGGACAGATACCCCCTCCCATCAATGTCTTAGGCAGGTAGAGAGAGCTAGCCTTAAGGTCATAAGATCAAGAGAGTTGCCTCTGCCTTCCAGCAGCTGCAACACACTGGAGAGAACAGGCATCTTACTTGTGCAGCACACTAGAGACAATCCTGTTTGTTGACAGAGGTGTGGGTGAGCCAGCCCTGTAGCTGTGAGCATAGACTAGCTGTCCCATTACTCATCTGTCATGTGGCAGAATGAGCAGGGGAGAGATGACCTCCCTCATCCTCCTGCACTTCAATACCTGAGGCAGGTGGGAGAGCTGGCTTTGCCCCCATCAGCTGCAGCACTTGGGAGAGTGGCCCCTATGTCATACCTGGGCAACACAGTAGAGCTGGTCCTGAAGGGGTAGGTGGGAGAACCTATACCTTCTAATCATGTGGAAGCCGAAGAACTGGCCCCACCTCTTGCTTATTGCTGCAAAGGGTGAACTCACCAAGGCAATGCTGAAGAGCTCACCCTGATGAGTTATGAGTTCACCTACCTCATAGGTGATCTGCTGGAGCATCTGAAGGAATTGGTTCTGTAGAGTCAAATTGGCAAGATTGCCACAACACAAAGCAACTGCAAGATAACTGAAAAGAGTTACAATGAGGACTCAGCATTGATATTGTAGCAGAAACCGGAGGCCTCAAGCCAGACCAATGACTGCAATGAACACTTGGGAGTAAAGATGTATGAAAAAACAATCTTTACAGCATGGCTCACTGTGTCACACTAGAACTTCCGTGATGACACTGAGTTCTTTTTACTTTTCTTTTTTTTCTACTCTTAAATTTTTTTTATTTGTGTGTGGAGGAGCAGTTGCAAAAGCAAAGGGTGAATATGAAGGGATGTAGGAATGATTGGGATGGAGATGCATAATGTGAAAGACACAAAGAATAAAAACGAGAAAAAAATCATTTGGAAAAAAAAGAAGGATGTCTGGAAACGGCCAGTGAGTTTGGTTGGGGTTAACCAGACTCCTCATTGCCCTTATTCACATATCCCAAATGCTGCTCAGATCATTGGTTTGCCAACTTCTATCACATCCATTTTTCTCTTATCCTTAATATATTTTACACTAAGCTAAGGTGTATATCATCTGAACTAGCAAATACAATTCAAATAAATGTTACTTCCAAGGGCGTCTTGTCTTTAAAAGAAGGTCTAGGAACTCCTGTAGCACAAATTCTGATTGTATTAAAAGAGACTCAGAGCCAGATATTGGGGAAAGGCTGAAATATCAGAGAGAGGAAACACCACAGTCAAATCTCACCCAGCTGTTTTCCAACTTCCTCAGCTTTGCTCCTGGTCACTTCTACCTCTGCTAGTTTCCTTGGCCTCCTTAAATATCCTTTTCACCAGCTGTATCCCATTCCGGATAGGATTAAAGGCAGGAGCTACTCTATTTGGTAGTCAACCTTGAACTCACAGAAACACAGAAAGTTCTGTCTCTGGAGTTGTGGGGTTAAGGGCGTAGGTCAGCACTCCCTCTTTCCCTGTGCTGGGATTAAAGGTGTGTGCCATTGAAGCCCAGCTGTTTGGCCTCGTACTCAAAGATCAAGAAATTCCTGAGCTGTGTCTGCCTAGTTTTTCACTGTATGTTGATCTCTTGATATTCCAGGTTTTATTAAATATGTAACATCACCACAAGCTCCAAGCTTTTCTCCATCACTGTTGCTGATCCTGTGTTCGAAATTCACACTCTGGCCTTCTAATAGTGGTATCATATGGTCTTCCTAACATAACCATGAGTAGTGTGATGCTTTGAACTTTCAGAAGACAGTGCACCGGCCCCTGTCATGAACCTGAACAAGGAACACAGAGTAAAATACTGTCTCCTCTTTGAGCTCTTATGTAGGAACCCCAGTGCTTCCCAACATAAGAAGCAGCTGCTGATGTGTGGAGGAATGTCACTTACAGGGAACCCCTTCATGTATCAGGTGCCTTGGCTCCCAGGGAGCTATTGGCCAAAATGTCCTGAAGTTATTCAGGGCAGGGCTTCAATAGTACTAAGCACAGTGCCTGTGGGCCACAAGCAGCTTTCTCAAGTTGCTCTAGCTGGAATCATTGTTGATTACACAGGTTAGGACCTGCCTGCCCCTTCAGCAAAACCTCTCTTTTAGGATTTGCTCTAAGTGAGCTCTGGCCTCTTTATCCTTCCTACACACCTGGTTGCCCACACCTCTCATATCTTTTCTTCTTACCCCCTTCCTTCTCTGCCTTCCTGTGCTTCAAGCACTCTGGTATCTAAACAGATCATTCTAGCAAAGATGGTAGAAACCGTTATCTGTAGTTTATAATTTACTCATCTCTACTGTAATAAAGAAGAACTGCTTAGCAATGGGATCCTGCATAATAGAAAACGCTTTACAATGTTAGCACTATTACCCTCACTACTAGATGAGATATTGGTCTAAGTGATGAACTTGGCTATACTTTGCTGAGACCAAACTCCAGATCCTAATCTCCTGCAGTTTTCAAACATTCCAGTACCTAACCTTGCAAGTATACTGTAGGACAGATACATATATTGACATAAAATATTTTCAATTATTCATAAAGAATCACACTGACATTATATAATAATATGATTAAATGAATTTTGGATACTACCACCCTGAAAACAGTGGGTCTCAATGCCCATGAAACCTTTGGAATCCCCTAGGGGACTTTTAGGATGCAGGAGCCTTAGGTACCACTTGTTCTCATCTTCCAGACATTCCTCTAGATTAGTCTGTGGAGTCGTGTGTGTGTGTGTGTGTGTGTGTGTGTGTAATCTGCCACATTCTTTAGGTGTCCTCCAAGTGACTCTCAACAGACCTGAGAAGTGCTGTACCTGAAGCATGCAATGGGCCCAAGGTTAGTAGAAACTCAATCTAAAATCCAGAGGGCCATGATTTCTAAGCATCTAGAACCCTAAGGTGCATTTGCCTTAAAACCTGTGTATTTTCTTTGTAGCATCAACAGTAGCTACTCAGCATCCCTCCCTGCCTCTTTCCAAATTGATTCAGCATATACCATCCCTCTGTGCTCAGCCTTTGATTCTAGAATGTATGCTTCTAATCTGATGAAAAGGTACCTAATAGAATCATGGAGGGAAAAAAGAGAAATAGACACTTCTCATTCTGGGGTAGATCCCTTTCCTAACAGTATTTTAGGTTGATTTGTTCTTTCAAAGACTTTTATAACAGATTGTTTTCTTAGAAAACATATTCTTGACTTTACATTCTTATCTTGAAGGTTAACATCATTTCCCTGCTTTAGTTTTGTAAACCACTTTGCATTCCTATCTTGAAGATTAACATCCTGTTTTCTTTCACTATAAACCTCTGAATGATTTCACTTTCCTCTTTAACTGTCTAAGCAAAGCTGTTAGCTATAAAATTGTAAAAATGTTTCAGAACTAGTATGCAATTTTTGCACTTTGCCCATCCAGATTGCTTTGTTATGTCCTTATTCATTTTCAAACCTACATAAAAATTGGTTAACTGTAAGAGAAATGCTGTGCAAGTTTTATAAAGTCTTTGTAGACTAAGTTTTGCAGAACACACTGTATCCCTGAAATGTGCTGCTTAAAGAAAATAGGCACACATATGCACACACATACACAAAGATACACACACAGGCCCTTGTGCACACACACTTGCATATACATACACATACAAGCATATATACATCCATACATAGGTTTATGCATACACACAGAGACAGGTGTGTGTGCACACCCAGGCACTTGTGTATACATGCACATACATACACAAAGGCACACATATAGGTACACACACACACACACACACACACACACACACACACACACGGGGAGAGAGAGCTCTTTGAGTTCAAGGCTGAACAGAGCCAGGTGGGCAGTGACATCCACCTTTAATCCTAGCACTAGGAAAGTTGAACTAGGAATTGAGATAGCTAGACAGGAAAAGAAATATCAGGAGGAGAAAGCAAACGTTTTTAACCCTTTGTCTGTACACCTGGTCAGTCTGAGGACTCTGGGAGATAGAACCTACCTGTTCAGCCAGAGGAGGTGGCTGAGTGAGAACTGGCTGTGGTTAGTTCCCCGTCTCTCAGATACTTCAGCTTTTCCCCGGTATCTGGCTCCGAATCTTATTATACTAAATAGAATTCATGCAATATTCTTCTCTTTTATCCTTCTTTCCTCCCCACCCACCTCCTTACCTCCTGCCCCGACCCTTGACCCTTCTTCTTCCTACCACATCCCCCCATGTTACCAAGTCTCCATCCCATATTTATATCTTTTTGTTTTTGTTTCATGGCATACTGAGTTTAAATAGGGATTCACATAGTCATGGGTCTCCTAGAGCAGGGGCCAGACACTACTAGTGGATCACTGAAGACAATGGCTCCTCTCATCCAGCAGCCTTGACTGCCATTAGCTCCCTTGAGCAGGGTAGAGCCCCATATGCAAGAACAACTGTTAGCTGATTCAGTTTTATGAAGGCCTCCACAGGCAACCAATCCAAAAACAGAAAGTCTTTGTCCTGCCTATGAGTTGAAACATATTGTTTCAAAGTAACAGTCATTGTTGTTGAGATCCTTCATCCATTTGGAGTTGAGTTTGTTCAAGGTTAGATAAAGGAATCTAGTTTCATTCTTTACATGTTGGTACCCAATTTTCCCAGCATCATTTTTGAAGACGATGTCTTTTCTCCAGTATGTATTTTTGAAATCTTTTGCCAAAAATTGGGTAGCTCGGTTGAGTGGATCCTCTATTCTATACCATTGATCTCTCTCTCTTTCTCTCAATATCTATTTGTGTGTATATATATTTATATATATATACACACATATATGTATATGCTTCTCTGCTAGTACAGTAGTTTTTATTAGTATGGCTTTGAATCTTATACCAATATCAAGTATGGCAATACCTCCTATGAAATTCTTTTTTAAATTTAGGACTTTTTGGGCTGTTCTTGGTCATGTTCCTATTATATACATTTTGCATTGTTTTTCTGTCTTTGAGAAATAGCAGTAGAGTTTTGATTGCTTTAGATATGGATCTGCAGGTTGCTTTGATAGGATGGCCCTTTTTGCTACTGTAAATCTTCTGATCCATGAGCAGAGTCGGCCTTTTGGTCTCAGTGTTCTCCTCAGTATCTTCCTTCAGTGTCTTACAGTTTTCATTACAAATGTCTTCCATTTCTTTGATGAGGTTTCCATATATTTATTTTTATGGCCATTGTAAATGGGACTGTTTTCTTGATTTCTTGCTTAGTATGTTTGTCATTGGTGATGCTGATTTAAAAAAAAATTAAGTTTCTTTTAGGTAGTTTTTATTTTATATGTAGGAGTGTTTTACTTGCATGTATGTATGTGCACTACATGTACGCTTGGTTCCCACAGAGGTCAGAACGGGTCATCAGATTATTGTGAGTCATCATGTGGGGGTCGCAGGGTCCTCTGCAAGAGCAACAAGTGCTCTTAATCACTGAGACATCTCTCTGGCCTCAGGATGACTGTTGGTTTTTCTAGGTTAATTTTGAACCCTGTTACTTTGTAGGAAGTGTTTATCAGCTCTAACAGATACTTTGTTAATTTTCTTTGTTGAGTTTTGACGGCGTCTTATAGAAAAAAACCATGTCATCTGCCAGAGTCCTTCCACATCTTTGTCTTCTTCTTCCGCCCTCACCCTCTTCTTATAACTCTAGCTAAGGATTTTACCATTGTGTTGAATAGGATGAGTGAGTGGATATGCTTGTCTTGTTGACCTCTAGGGGAATATTTTGAATTTTTCTTCATTTAACATGATGTTAACTTGTCATACAAACAGGTTTGTCAAATGTCATATATGGCCTTTGTTATGTTCAGTATGTTTCTTCCATCTTTTACTTTTCCATAACTTTATTATGCATAGATTATGGATTTTGTTAATAGTCTGTTTATTACTATCTTTTGAGATCATTATGAGATCTTTATTTTTGAGTCCAATTATGTGATGACTTACACTTATTAATTGGCATATGTTAAATCATCCCTGCATCACCTTCATAAAACCAGCTTGATCATAATGAACACAAACATTTGATGTGATCTTGAGTTCTGCTTCCATGTATTTTATTGAGAACTTTTGCACCTGTGTGCAACTGGAAGAACAATCTGTAATTTTCTTTTGTGTTATTTCTTGTCTGCCCTTAGTATGACGGTAATGCCAACTTTGTACAAAGATGCTGGAAACATTCCTTCTTCTATTTTATGACATAGTTTGATTAATATGGATGTTAGTTAGCTGTGTAAAAAAAATGAAATAGATCCAAGCCTATCACCCTGCAGGAAACTCAAATCCAAGTGGATCAAAGACCTTGAAGCTCTGATACAATTTTGAGGTGAGTCTATCAGGTCCTGGGATATTTTAGCTAAGAGACTCTTTATTTTTATTATAAAAAAGTCTTATTTTTTATCCATGTATTCCCTTGTTCAAACTCCCTTACCCCTCCCAGTCCCTCTCTCTTCTCCCCATCTCCTTATCTAACCCTAACCACAGTGAGGGCAGAAGGTCCCAAGGTCCCAAGGTGATTTAGTTCAGCATCCACTCCAGGCAGATCCGCTTTCCTCATCCCAACATCAAGACTAGGTCAGGTGTTCCTCTGGAGAGAATGGGCTCCAAGATGCCTGTCCAAGGTGTTTCAGATCTCAAGCTGTTCACTGGTTGTGTTTTGCAGCTTGGGAATGTTTCGTTTTTCTTTAAAGCCCACTAATGAGTGAATACAAAGTCTGCTTATCTTTCTTGGTTTGTAATACTTTGCTCAGGAAGATATTCTCCAAATCTATCCATTTAGCTACAAATTTTAGGATATCATTTTTTCTTACTGCTGAATAGTACTTTATTGTGCAGATGTACCACAGTTTGTTAATCCATTCTTCAGTTGAGAGGCTTCTAGGTTGTTCCCAGGTTCTTGCTATTACGAATAATGGTGCTATAAACATAGTTGAGCTAATACCTTTGGAGTGTGAATGCACATTTTTAGGGTATATACCCAATAGTGATATTGATGGATCCTTGAGGAGATTGATTCCCAGTTTTCTGAGAAACCGCCATGCTGCATTCCAGAGTGGCTGAACAAGTTTACACTCCAACCAACAGTGGAGGAGTATTCTCCTTGCTCCATAACCTCCCAGCATAGGCTGTCATCTGTGTCTTCTAGCTTAGCCATTCTGACAGGTGTAAGGTGGTGTCTCAAAGTTGTTTTGATTTGCATTTCTCTGCTGGCTAAAGATGTTAAGCACTTTTTCAAGAGCCTTTCAGCCATTTGTAATTCTTCCATTAAAAATTCCCTTTTTAGTTCTGAACCCCATTTTTTTGATTGGGTTATTCAAATTTTTGTGCTCTAGTTTCTTGAGTCCTCTATATATTTTAGAGATCAATCCTTTGTCATTTGTAGGGTTGGTAAAGATCTTTTCCCATTCTGTAGGCTGTCATTTTGTCTTATTGACAGTGTCCTTGGCTTTACAGAAGCTTCTCAGTTTCAGGAAGTCCCAATTATTGATTGTTGTTCTTGTGTCTGTGCTACTGGTGTTGTATTTAGGAAGTAGTTCTTAGTACTTAGTATTGTTCTTTCAAGGTCTGTAAAAATTGTGTTGGGATTTTGATGAGCAGTGCATTGAATCTGTAGATTGCTTTTGGTAGAATTGCCATTTTTACTATGTTGATCCTACCTATCCATGGGAGAGCTTTCCATTTTCTGATATTCTCTTCAATTTCTTTCTTCAGTGATTTAAAGTTTTTGTCAAATAGATCTGTTACTTCTTTGGTTATAGTTACTCCATGGTATTTAATACTATATGCAGCTATTGTAAAGGGTGATGTTTCCCTTATTTCTTTATCAGCCCTTTTATTTTTAGTGTATAGGAGGGCTACTGATTTCTTTAAGTTAATCTTGTATCCTGCTACATTGCTGAAGGTGTTTATCAGTTGTAGAAGTTTTCTGGTAGAATTATGTGGGTCACTTATATATACACTCTTATCATCTGCAAATAGAGATAGTTTCACTTCTTCTTTTCCAATTTGTATCCCCTTAATCTCCTTTTGTTCTCTTATTGTTTTACCTAAAACTTTGAGAACTATATTGAATAGATTAGGGGAGAGAGGGCATCCTTGTCTAGTTCTTGATTTTAGTGGAATTGCTTTGATAGTTCTCCATTTAGTTTGATGTTGACTGTCGGCTTCTTGTAAATTGCCTTTATTATATTGAGATATTTTCCCTGCATTCCTGATCTCTCCAAGACTTCTATCACAAAAGAGTGATGGCTTTTGTCAAAGGCCTTTTCAGCATCTAAGGATATGATCATGTAGTTTGTTTCCTTCACTTTGTTTATATGATGGATGACATTTACGTTTTTTTTTTTTTTTTTTTTTTTTTTTTTTTTTTTTTTTTTTTTTTTTTTTTTTTTTTTTTTGGTTGTCTTTTTTTTTTTTTTTTTTTTTTTTTTTTTTTTAAATGTTGAGCTATCCCTGCAGTTCTGGGATGAAGCCTACTTGATCGTGGTGGATGATATTTCTTATATGTTGTTGTATATAGCTTGCCAGAATTTTGTTGAGAATTTTCATGAGGGAAATGGGTCTGTAATTCTCTTTCTTTGTTGCATTCTTGAGTTGCTTGGGTATTTGGGTAATTGTGGCCTCATAAAAAGAGTTTGGCAATATTCCTTCAGTTTCTACTGTGTGAAACAGTTTGAGGAGTATTGATAGTATTTCTTCTTTGAATGTCTGGAGTTTTCTGCACTGAAACCATCTGGACATGAGCTTTTTTTACTTGGGAGGCTTTTAATGACAGCTTAAATTTCCTTTAGGGTATAGATCTGTTTAGGTATTTAATCTGGTCTTGATTTAATTTTGGTAAATGGTACTTGTCCAAAAAGCTATCCATTTCATGTTGGTTTTCCATTTTTGTGGAGTACAGATTTTCAAAGTATTGCCTGATAATTCTCTGGATTTCCTTGGGGTCTGTTGTTATGTACCCCTTTTCATTTCTTGTTTTGTTGATTTGGATACTCTATGCTTTTTGGTTAGTTTGGATAAGGGTCCATCTATCTTGTTGGCTTTCTTAAAGAACCAACTCTTGGATTTATTGATTCTTTGTATTGTTCTTTTTGTTTCAATTGTATTGATTTCAGCTCTAAGTTTGATTATTTCCTGCCATCTACTCCTTCTAGGTAGATTGCTTCTAATTGTTCTAAGGCTTTCAGCTGTGCTGTTAGTTCTCTAGTTTGGGATTTCTCTAGGTTTTTCATATAGGCATCTGGTGCTATGAATTTTCCTCTTAAGACTGCTTTCATTGTGTCCCACAAGTTTGAGTATCTTATGGATTCATTTTCTTTAAATTCTAGGAAGACTTTGATTTCTTTCTTAATTTCTTCCTTGACCCAGAGGTGGTTCAGCTGAGTGATGTTTAGTTTCCATGAGTTGGTAGGCTTTCTTAGATTTTTGATGTTGTTGAACTCTAACTTTAGGCCCTGGTGGTCTGATATGATGTAAGGGATTATTTCCATTTTTTGTAACTATTGATATTTGCTTTATGACCAATTATGTGGTCAATTTTGGAGAAAGTTCCATGTGTTTTTGAGAAATATGTATATTAATTTGTGTTTGGGAGGAAGCATCTGTAAATCCATTTGTATCATAACCTCTGAGACTCCTTTTAGTCTCTGTCTGGTTGACCTATCCAAGGGTGAAAGTGGGATATTGAAGTCTCCCACTATTTGGGTGTGAGAATTGTTGTGGTTTTTGAGTTTTAGTAGTATTTCTGTTACATAGATAGGTGCCCTTATATTAGGGTCATAAATATTCAGGATTGAAATCTCATCTTGATCAATTTTTCCTGAGATGAATATGTAATCTCCATCCTGATCTCTTTTAATTGATTTTAGTTTGAAGTCTACTTTGTTAGATTTTAGGATGGCAATACCAGCTTTTTTCTTAGGACCACTTGATTGGAAAATCTTTTCCCAACCCTTTACTCTGAGCCTGTGTCTGTAAGGTTGAGGTGTGTTTCTCATATGCAGCAGAAGGATGGTATCTGTGTTTGTATCCATCTTGTTAGTGTGTGTGTGTCTTTTTATAGGTGACTTGAGTCCATTGATGTTATGGGATATTAGTGACCACTGATTTATATTTCCTGTTAGGGTTAGGGTTGGTGTTAGCTTGTATGTATTTCCTTTCTTTGGGCTTTTCTTCTGTGGGATTATCAATTGTTTGTCATTTCATGGGTGTTTCAGGGATCCTTAGGTTGGAGTTTTTTCTCTAATGCTTTCTGAAGGGCCAGATTTGTGGGTAGGTATTGTTTCAGTCTGACTTTGTAATGAAATATCCTGTTTACTCCATCTTTGGTATTGTTTAAGTCTGACTTTGTCATGAAATATCTTGTTTACTCCATCTATGGTGATTGATAGTTTTGCTGGTTAGAATAGTCTAGGTTGGCAGCCTTGCTCTTTTAGTGTCTGTATATCTTCTGACCAGGACCTTCTTGCTTTCATTGCTTCCATTGAATAGTTGGGTGTGATTCTGATGAGTCTGCCTTTATAGGTAAGTTGGTCCTTTCCTTTTGCAGCGCTTAAAGTTTTTTCTTTGTTCTGTATGTTTTGTGGCTTGATTATTAATGCGGCAAGTAGACTTTTTTGGGGGTGTGGTCAAATCTATTTGGTGTCCTGTAAGCTTCTTGCATCTTTGTAGGCATTTCCTTCTTTAAGTTAGGCAAGTTTTCTTGTATGATTTTATTGAATACATTATCTGTGCCTTTGAGATTGTCTTCTTCTTCTTCTTCTTCTTCTTCTTCTTCTTCTTCTTCTTCTTCTTCTATTCCTATTATTCTCAGGTTAGGTCTTTTCATGGTGTCCCAAATTTCCTGAACATTTTGTGTTATAGCTTTTTTGGTTTTAGTGTTTCTTTGACTGATGTATCTATTTCTGCTACTAGGTCTTCCACTCTAGAGATTCTCTCTTCCATCTCTTGGATTCTGTTGGTTATGCTTGTATCTGTAGTTCCAGCTCTTTTATTCACATTTTCTATTTCCACTTTAGCCTCATTTTGTGCCTTTTTATTGCTACTATTTCCTTTTCTTGGTTTTCTTAGTTTTCTTTGGAGGATTTGTTCGTCTCTTCCAATTTTTGTTTGTATTTGCTTCTATCTCTTTAAGGGATTTCTTTATATCCTCTTTTAAGGCTTCTATGATCTTCATAAATGTGTTTTTGCTGTTTCCTTCTGTTTTTTCTTCATTGCTCTTCAGGTCTGGTGTTGCCTTGTTTTTCTTTATATTGTTATATGTATTCTAGCAGTGGCATCTGTCTGCCCATGGCTTCAGTGGTTCACACTTAGTCAGCTCTTAGTTAGTTGTGGCTAAACGGTTTGTGTGTCTTCTGTCTGCTTCATACAAGAGGCCTGCGTGATCTCTGACCTTGCTTTGGACATGGGTCTGAGTTTCAAAGGCATCTGTCCCTGATGATGCAGTTTGCCCTGGAGGTGGGTCCCTTCCATTTGAGGTCCCTTCTTTTAAGAGTCACTGGAGAAGGCCCCTCACAGTTAAAGCCTATGGCCTGTCTACTGGCAAGAGTCTGAGGTCAGACTCTTGGGTGTAACCCTGGCCCTGAAGAGGGATTCTCCAGATGGGCAGCCCTGGACCAGTAATCTGCTCACCTCTGATTCCACTTTGACACGAGCCTCAGTTTGAGACTCTTTATTTTATTTATTACTGCTTCAATTTCTTTGTTGATTGTGAATTCCTTTAAATTATTTATTACATTTTGGTTTAATTTCAGTAAGTTATATTCATCCAGAAATTCATACATCTTTAAAGATTTTTCAATTTAGTGGAAAATAGGCTTTTAATGTATATATTTGTGGTTTTCTAATTTCTGTTGGTAACTGTTTTTAGTGTTCGCCTTTTATCTCCAATTTTATCGTTACCTCTATATTCCTCTTTAATGTACTCAAGGGTTTGTTGGCCTCGTTTTTCTTTTCAAAGAACTAGCTCTTTATTTCATTAGCTCTCTGAATTGTTTTCTTTGGGGAGCTGCTTGTTTCTATGTTATTGATTTTTTTTCTGTGCTCTTAATTATTTTATTTCCATTTATTGTTTGGGAGTTTTGGTTTGTCTTTTTTTTCAGGGTTTTATAAGGTTTACGATTAAATTATTGATTTAAATTTTCTCTGCTTTTTGTTTTATGTAGGCACTTAGAGCTATAAACTTTATATTAGGACTGTGTTGTAGTCGTAGATTTGGGTTTGTTATGTTTTTATTTTATTTTGATTTTTTTTAAACAACTCATTTATCATTCAATAGTATGCTTTTCATTTCTATAATTGTGTATATTTTCTGTAATTTCTCTTCCTATTGATGTCTAGCTTTATCCCACTGTGGTCAGAGAAAGTAGAAATTATTTCAATTTCTCTGTGTTTGTTGATACATGGTTTACGTTTCAGTATGTGACCTGTGTTGTGTCCCAGTATGTGAAGTTTCCATGCATTTGTAAGACAATACAAATTCTTGACATTTGCTTTATGATCCTTATTCTGCCACTTTCACACTCTTTCACATCTGCTCCAGATTGAAGCTACAGGCAGCAGAAAACCCTGTGGTTATTTTTTAGCAGAGTTGAATTTGATAGGCTGTATTAAGTATTCATAAAATTGTTGGAAGAATGGGAAGAGTGGGCTCTCAGCTTTGGTTACAGGAGTGACCCCTGAGATCACACCAGACCACTGGCCAGAAAGGGAAATCTCCCTGTGCTATACTGAAAATGAGCAATCTAGTGCTACAACCATAACTTCTGCCCTTTGGATTATATCATGGGAGCCGCAGGCTAGAGACCAAGACACTGACTGCTACCTGAGCTTGTCTCCAAGAGTGCATTGCATCTCAGGAGACGCATGTTCCTATCAACCCCATCCCTGAGCAGTGAGATGTAAATAGAGGAGCTCACGATCTTGAACTTGTGTCATACCAGCATAATTTGTGTCTTTGCTAATTTTCATCATTACTATTTTTTGCTAATATGCTGTTTCTAGAAAGAGGGAAAGGAAAAGGAGAAGGGTAATGCCACCATAGTTTATGTTATCTGCACTACAGTTGGATGTTAGCTGTCTCAGCTCAGAAGGGTTAGAGTGTTTATGAGTATCCCCATATGCTCACAGCTTACTCAGAAACTTACCCCATGGACTTGCTTCTGTTCCTGTCCCAAAACTTACTACTTGGCAATAAAGTATCAAAGAAGACAGTGTACAAGAAGATGGGATAGAGGAAATTGCAGAAGGAAAGAGGTGTCAGCAGAAAACAGGAAACAGAAGGATGTGAGCAGGTGTTGATTAACCCGACTGACCTGCAGAAAAGAGCCTTTGGAGTTGGAGGTGTAAAAAAATGGAAAAAAAAAAAAAGTTCAGAGAGACTTAGGTCTTCAGCTATTTACCTCAGCGGGAACAACTGTTTTTCAATTCAGTCTCCCTTCTCTTCCTCCATTCCCTCCATTCTTCCCTCCCTCCCTGTTTCCGTCTCTTCCTCCCTGTCCTTGCTCAAACCTGCCTCTTCACATACTCCACAACAGAATGAATGAGAAATCACATGGGTATTTATAGGCCCAGAAATGACCTGTGCATACATGCACACAGAGAGAGGCAGGGGTAGGGAGGAAGGGAGAGAGAGAGAGAGAGAGAGAGAGAGAGAGAGAGAGAGAGAGAGAGAGAGAGATATGCAAATTTTGTTTAATACAAGTTAATATATTTTCAAAACTCTGAAGTCATATTTAATGGAAATTGTGACACAGGCTGTCCCTTCCTCCCTGCCATCTTTCCTTTGAGCCTAGCACAGGGAAATTGCAAATGAGGCAGGGGATTCTGTTAAATATTTAGTAGCTGTCACTGAAATAGAAAAATGAGCTTGCTGAAAAATCAGTAGCTGCTCATAGATAGATCTATTTGATATAATTAATCAATAAGTGATTTTACATTCTAATTATGGAAGCCTAATCACTTGGACTTCTTGTAAGTCCTTTGTGACTTAGGATTGGATATGCCTTCGATGCAAAATGTTATTGACACCCTTTGATCAATGGGGCTGTAGGTGGCATTCAACATTATTATGTGATTTCCATAGGTTTTACATCAGACAATGATTTGGATCTGAAGTAGTCACTATTTCACCTCTCAGTGAATTTTTCCAGAGCACAGGGGTAGGTATTGCTTAAGAGCTCACTTGATAAGACGAATTAGTCACCCAACTTCCTGACTGGAGGGTAATATTTTAATGAAGAGTCTGGATACTAGGAAGAAACATGGAGAATTGCAGTGTGGATGAGGATTGATAGCTTGTCAAGTTTTAATTTAAGTTCAATATAGTAATTAGGAGGAGAAAAAACATTATTGCCCAAGTTCTATAATTTTCACATGTCTTGATCTTTTTCTTTTATTCATTATGTGAAAAAAGAAAAAACCAACTTATTCCAACACAATCTGGAGAAAAATGTCATTAAGTCATTAAGAAAACCATTTTTTCCAGCCTGCTTGTTCACAGCATATTCACAAAGACTTAAAACTGGTTCTGCAGGGCTTGATGTCAGCAGCACAATGAAGCCTGATGCTGGGAGAGTCACAGGCCTGACTCATTCATACTTAGGTTGACAGTAATTTGTTTTAAAGAGCAAACCTCCTTTGATGACTGCATTGGTGAAAAGTTCCTGACTCCCAAAGGAACTCACAACCTGTAAAATGCAACCAGTGCCTACTAAAGTCATATTTTTCTCCAAACTAAACTCTGGGAATTTTGAATCCATAATCAAACACACTTTTATTTTAAAGAAAATCATCCCTCTCAGAATTATCAGTCTTCAGAGCCTGCTGTGGATGACACGAGGCTGTGTCGGGGCTGGAATCATCTGCAGATAGCATGTCTTCCCACCTGTGAATGGAGTGATGCCTTTTTTGTCACGTGGGACTATCTTACTTTGAGCTGTTTCACTTCCACAGGAGTCTCCTCACAAAAGGATGTAGATAATACGTCATTTATGCAGGAATTGGCAGCAATTCACAGTCCACAGTCCTCTCAGCCTCAGATCTGGACCCTTACTTGACAATCAAATGCTAGTGAAAATCAGCCTGTTTACTACAGGAAGGGGTGAGAATTGGTGGGGGCTGAACCTGGAATTGCTTCTATCAGGGATGTGTTTTGCAGTTCAGGCCAAGGCTGCCCTCGATCGAATCGCTCTGTTCTCTTGATTGTAAGCTCGGTGGGGCAGTGGGCTTTGCCCGATTTACTGTGGTTTTGTTATATCTTAGACAGAATCAGGCAGAGGGCTATCAATAAACACAGGAATGGATGAACAATGTCGAAGTTTGCCTCTTCTACTTGTACCTATGCAGAGCTTAGCTGCCTTCATACGAGCTTTATTCAGGGCAAATGCATTGGTTTTGCACCTCAGAAAAGCAACCTAATAAAATAGGCTGTAGAACCCAGTGTGAGTAGAGAACTGTTTGGAATTCCTGGCTTTTATTGATTTCATGTCCCAAAGCAGTCAATTTGATTTCTGAGACCTTACTTGGATGCTTGTATAACACGTCCCATAGTAACCTCCAGCTGCCTTTCAAAAGTAACTTACAACTTAGTTTTGTTTGATCATCTTGACTTGAGACATGTTCTTCACCCTCAGGATCCTATAACTTGCTCACTGGAGGAAGGTTACAGTATCAGTGCTAATAAGCCCAGCTCAGGACATCGACCATGAAATAACAATGCCTTTCCCGTTGAGAAATGGCCCAGGAGGCTGCCCCCTCTACTTCACTTTTCTTGCTTTCCAGAGCCAGGTCACAGGAGTCTCATTTTAAGAGCTGCTGTCATTTGTCAAAAGGGAGAAAATTGTTATTTCCCTGATGACACAGGGAAGAATTGGAACTCGCTGGCCTTTTCAAGTCCTCCCAGTTTGTGATCATCAGCTCATAATTTTCAATCTTCTGGTTATCATCTTCCTCCACCTCTCTCCACTCCTCATTGCACCCTACTGGAATGGACACAAGCTTTCCTATTTCTTTTGATCTTTATTTCTGAAATCTCCCATTCTATCCTCTTCAATACATCTGCATGTAATTTCTTATTCATCTTCATGTTGGTAGGAACAGCAACATGAATTTTCCTGGATCTAAGACTCAGGAAAAATGCAACCAGTGTTTGTAGAGGAAAATAAAGATAACATTTACATAACAGATATTACCTACTAGACATTGTCTAAATCTTGTGTGTGTGTGTGTATGTGTGTGTTCAAAGCATCCTTTGGACTCAAGAAAACCCATAAAAAAACTGGATTTAGTAGAGTAAGAAGTATGTTTATACCTTATACTTATAGACCAAAGTTTTTATTGTTAAACCAGAGATTGAGCAGATTTCCATTGTGGGGTAATTAGTGGCAGGAAGCCAGATATATCCAAAGGCAGGACTTTAGGAAATCATACCATATATCCTCTGGGCCCTAGTAGAAAGACTATCTGCTGGGACCTGACTGTCCAGTGCTAGCCCACTTAGAGCAAGGCCAAGTCTGTCTATCAGGGACCCTGGGGTAGGCTGTTATTGTTGAGATTGGATCCGGAAAACACAACCCTTATTCTGTGAGATAGAATGTAGGTAAAGGAGAGTCTCTGAGTCCACAGGTTGGAGTACAATGCAGCAGTAATTGTGACTAGTGATTATATATTTTGACCTCCCAACTAACCTGGGTAGCAAATAGGTTGGCTCCAGAGAGTGGAATAGTTGTGTGTCTCATCATTAACCACCAACCAATTGAGTAAGAAGCTTCTCTGCCCAAGAATGAGAGCAGCACTAATTCAAGAATAAAAACATAGATATGTAGGAGGCAATTTGACAATGTCATCAGTACCAAAACCCATCAGACTTACGATTTCCTTAGCTGGAGGTTTTAACTGTGTTTATAGGTGTGACTTCCCTCCTATGGATCAGGTCACAGTCAATCAAGAGAACAGTTGGTTGCTTCTATAACCTATCTTGTCACTGTTGCACCAGTTTGTCACATCTTGCCTGGTTGGTATTGTAGCTGGTCATGGTATTGTCCAGCTCTGGGTAAGACTTTTCTACTAAACAGTGACATAGTGAATTTTTGTTATTACAATGAGTTGCAGTACTTCATCTTTCAATAAAGAATGAAATGAAGAGAAAATGTACAAATGGTTTGCTAATAGGTAACAGGAACTATGTCATAACCTGGTTTGTGGGCACGTGGTTATACTTCCATCATAGCTTACAGCCAGAAAAATCTCATAGAGCGCTATCATAGGCTCACATCATAAAATGAATTCAAACACCTTTCCATAAGGTTTTGCTGGTTGTAATAATGCTTGTTGATTTTCTCAATGACATACGTACAGTATGAAGCCCTGTGTATTTGGGGAAGAAAGGAGCCATGCATAGTCTTGCTGGTCAGGAAGGCTGTATTTCCTTGTACAGTTATCTTAGATGCCACTTTTTTTCCACCTTGTTTGCCTCTTTGAAAAGTTTATTCTACCTGAAAGCTCAAGACTTGTCATTCTCTACAATTACTTTTCATCCCAAAGTAATAAGCATATATGTGTACATGTATACACACACATGCATGCATGCACGTGCACACACACACTTTCTTAGAATGTGACTCATTGGTTGTGGTTTGCACTAATGAGTGAGTACATTCCCTGCTTATCTTTCTAGGTTTGTGATACCTCACACAGGAGGATAGCATTCAATTTCATTCATTTGCCTGCAAATTTTAGGATATTTTTTCTTACTGCTGAGTAGTACTCCACTGTGTAGATGTACCACAGTTTGTTAATCCATTCTTCAGTTGAGGGGCATCTAGGTTTTTTCCAGGTTCTTGCTATTACAAATAATGCTGCTATGAACGTAGTTGAGCTAATGTTTTGGGATGTAACTACTGAACATCTTGGAAAATGAAAATTATATTTAATATAGTCTTCTGCTGTTCATTTGATCTCAAAACCATTCTAAAAATGGCATTATTACGTATTTCTTTTTTTTTCTTGTCACTTTTTTTTTCTATGTAAAGAAAACCAAAAAGCTTAATAAAAAATAATGTGACTCATTACTTTTGTTTAGCTTTACATCGTGGTTATTTATACAGCAGCAAAGTGTCTAACACAGTGGATGTCTTTACACACATAACACATACAAAGCAGCCACTAGGGTTTAGCGCTGGTTCTCAATATTTCCAATGTTGCAACCCTATGGGTGTCATGACCCATAAGTTGAGAATGACTGACTTAAAAGCGTTGTAAAAATGTTTGCACATTTTATGTGAGCATCTTCAAATCTGCAGCTATATATCTTAATTTTAACTTAGATTTTTTTTTCATTGCATATATCCATTGTCTGTAGTACTATGTTAGGTTAAAATATTTTTACACAAGTATATATTGTTCATGGAACATACTCTCCCCTCACCTTATACCTTTTTTTTTTTCATCATTCTCTCCTTTGTTCCCTTAGACCAGGCCAATGGTTCTCAACCTGTGGATCATGGCCCCTTTGGCAAACATTTGTCTCTAAAAATATTTGTATAATGATTCATAACATTAGCAAAATCACAGTTATGAAGTAGCAATGAAAATTATTTTATGGTTGGGAGTCATCACAACATGAGGAACTGTATTAAAGGATCATAGGATTAAGAAGGTAGTGAATCACTAGACAGTTTTACCTCTTTTGTGTCATATAAACATGTGATATTAATGTATATGTATCAAATATAGGCTGAAATGATAAACACATACATTTGCTGGATTAATTCGTTTAATATAATTACCTCCAGTTGTAAACGTCTTCATCCGAATAGTATAACTTTAATCTTTATTGCTGAAAATTCCATTGTGTATGTATACCACAGTTATTTCAAATATTTCTCTACATTATATCTGCTGATACTATGAGAGCTAGTGTGTAGCATCTTCAGCAAAGGGTCTTACCTCAAGTTCTGGGAAACAATGAGAGCAATGGTAATAACCTATTTTTTCCACTAACAGCTTCAATGTTTTAGGTCTTATATTCTGATCTTTAATCAGTTTGCAGTTCCCATTCTTGGTTTTTCCCAAGGTCAAAGATAGGAATCTAGTTTCATTCTTCTAATGTGGATACACAATTTTCCAGTATCATTTGTTGAATGCACAGTCTTTTTTTTTTTCAATGTGCATTTTTGTATATGTGTTAAAGAAAACTCTGTGTATTTGCACATGTTTACATATATCTGTTCCATTGATCAACATGTCTATCTCTATGCCTATGTTATATTATTTTTGTTGGCATGGTTTTGTGGTCTGCTTGAAACCAAATGGGATTATAATGCCTCCAGCACCATTCTTTTGGTTCAGGATTGCTTTGGCTATTCTGAGTGTTTGTGCATTTGAATGCATTTTGGAGTTATTTGAACAATTAAGCAAAAAAATCACATTGAAAATTGTTATAGGAAATTGGCTGAATCTATAAGAAATTTTATATGCCTTCTAAGTTTTTCCATGTCCCAGTTTATCATTTAATAGTATATAGTTAATCTATATGACTTTGTATATTTTCTGTAATTTCTCCTATTGTGAATTTCTAATTTTGATCCATTGTATATCTGAACATTTTAGTTCCATGGAATATTGAGAAGAATGTGTATTCTTTTGTGTTTGCTATGGACTGCTCCACAGATGACAAGGCTTTGCTCTGTGATATCATTTATCTGAAATGCTTGCTTATTTTTTGACATAATGTCATGTTTGTGGGTAAGAGAGGGGTATTGAAGTCACTCTTATTTTATTGGTGTTAATTTGTGTCATATTGGATATTATTTATTTTATTAAATTGAGTGTTTCCCATATAGTTGATATATATATAAAACTATAACATCTTCTTGATTAATCATCTTTAATCAGTATGAAATGATCTTTATTTTTATTTTGTTCAAATGTTAGACAGCAATATTTTTGCTTCAGAGTTTAATTTTCTCAGAATATTCTTTTCACTTTGAGTTTAATTCTTTGATGGTGAAGTGCTTTTCTATTGCACAAATTCTAGTTAGCATATAATGAAATCCTGAAGCCAGACATTGGAGAAAAGCTGGAATATCAGAGAAAGGAAACAGACCACAGCCAATTCTCACCAAGCCAACTTCTCAGGCTGAACAGAATAAATGCTATCTTCAAGGGTCTTCAGCCTGATTGGTCACTTCTACAGATTGCCCAAATCTCTGCCTCCTCCTGCCTTAAATATTTTCCCTGCCCAGCAGTTTCATTCTCAGCTTGAGTTCTGTGTCTTTATCCTAGAGTCAGGAATAAAGGTGCGAGCTGCTACTGCTAGGTTGTTATGTCTTGAACTCACAGAAATCCAGAAAAATCTCTGTTTCCTGAGTGATGGGATTAAAGGTGTGAGTCACCGCTTCGTGACCTTCATGACTATGGGTGATTCTGTTGTCTGATAATCCCAGGTTGATTTCATTAAATACACAATAGATCACCATACCTTTCTTTGAGATTCCAAGTTGGGATATTTTTTATTTTAATCTATACTTTGCATTGGGCAATTTATATTATTGTTATTCAATTATTACTGAAAGATATGCATTGAATTTTGTAATTTTGCTGGCTTTGTAGTGTTTAGTGTTTTCTATCTCCTTTTGTGTTTAGCAACTTTTCTAGCATTGGTGATTATTTTCCTGTACCTCCTTGGATGAGTTTGTCTTTCTCTTCCATCTAAGGGTTCCTTCAGTTTTTCTGTACAACAGACCCAGTAGTTATGAGTCCTTTTACTCTCTTTTTATTGTGGAAAGTGTTTCTTCTTTTTCAGTTATGACAGACGGTTTACTATATAAACATAAGAAGTACTCGACCTTCAAGATAGGCAGTCCTTTATTGTGCCCTCCTAGTTTTAGCTTTCTCTTGAGAACTGTGCTATCATTCTGATGGACCTGTCTTTATATGTGGTGTAGCGTTTCTCTCTTGCAATTTTAAGTATACTTTCTTTACTCTGTATGTTCAGCATTTTGACTGTAATGTAACATTGAGAGGTTCTTTTCCCTTCCCACTTATTCTAAAGGCATCTTGTGCATAGTTGTTTATCTCCTTCAATTTAACAACTTTTGATATGATTTACTGAAGGTGTTTTATATGCCTTTAGCATGAAATTCTTATATTTGATCTTTAGATTTGAATTCATGATTCATAGATATGACCTTTTCCTGGTGTTTCATGGATCTTGAGTATTGTTCATACTTTATTAATCTATCTCTGCCCTCAAACTATATTGTTTCGTACTCATAACATTCTTTTAGTGTGGCTTTCCCTGTTTACCTTATTGAATTTTTCATTACAGTAATTTGGTTTTATTTTTCCTGGTACTTGTAATTCTTTATTGAATTCACTTCTGTATATTAAAATATACTTCTTTGACTTTCTTATTTTGTTTAACCATTTATGTTTTATTGGAATTCACTTAGGAATTTATTTTTGTCCTGCTTTATCTCTGAGCATATGTATAATAATTTTTGAATTTTTTCTGAGATTTAATTTAATGTCATTAGATGCCATTACAATAAGATAAACAATTTTTTGTAATAATTCTTGTTTCTTTTGTTTTCTTATATTTCTACTCATACAAGGCTAGCAGAGACAGGACTTAGAGATCTGGGGTTAGGCCTTTGGCTGGAATTCTTTTAAAAATCACACTCACTCATTCAATCATTAGTTTATAGTGTTCATGAGGGATTGTGCTATGGTAGTGTTGATGTGTGTAATTTTTCTCTGCTAGACTGGTTTTGAGTGCACAGGCTTTGGCACCTATACATCACCAAGAATAAAATACTGAAAATATTACCAGTGCCCATTATGAAAATAAAACAATAGTCTCAGCACTTGGGAAGCAGAGGCAGGAAGATCTCTGAATATGAGGCCATCCTGATCTATAGTCCAGGAATTACAGGACACCCAGGGCTGTTACACAGAGAAACTCTGTCTCAAAATCCCCAATAAACTAATAAAAGTAATAATAATCAAATAAAAATTAAGGGCGGGGGGAAGGGAGTTTGAACAAGGGGATACATGGATAAAAAAATGAGACTTTATTCATAATAAAATAAATAAAGAAAGAAAGAAAGAAAGAAAGAAAGAAAATACAAAGAAGGCAAAGAAAAAAAACTAACACCTTAAACCTCAATCATATTAGAAAGTAAAGAAACACTAATGTTAATATTTAGATGAATGGAAATGGGGAAGCGGGGAAGCAGACTGGTTAAAACAAAACCTAGTGGTTGGTATTAGGTCAATGGAGAAAAACCGAGGAGGAAAAGTAAAAAATAACATTAGGACGAATGATTTGATAACATTAAGGGGAAACATCAAGGACAATGGCAGGGAGATGTTGCAGTTTTGGTTAAAGGTAAAATAAAAAGAGTAGGCTAAATCAGCTCATTGAGATTAGCTTTAAAAACTTCCAGCTCTCCTGACGCTGAGCACAGAGACCCCACAAGCCAGGCGAGCCTGGGGTTTTCTTACACCTATCATAAGGAAATGTAAAATGAAAAGATAGGGAAATGAAGATATATAGGTTAAGATCAGAACGGGACAGAGTTGACTTGCTAAATTGATAGTAGATATTAAATGGAAGAGAAATAATGTTAAGGAGAGAGATATGGCGGGTTATAGAATCTGAACACAAAATTTGAACATAATCTATCTGACTAACTTTCTTTGCTGATTCCTGTCTCAACTCTCCTAACATTCCTTCCAGAAAATAACAAAACAAAAGGTCAGCATAAGTTTAAATTGGAAATGCTCATTTTCTGTCTTGTCCCAATCGTATTTATCTTCATGATAGACATAACTAAAGATTACTGATATTTTATTGAATAAACATTCATTTGGTCCCTTTGATTAAAGCTATAAATGTAATTATTGGGTATCCTGTAGGCAGCTGTTAAAAACTCCAGATTGTAATAATGAACAAGTCTGACCAAGTGTTTTCCGGCTTGACTCAGGCTGCAGTATGTGGACAGATCTCACTGTGGAATCATTTTCCAATTTTAGACACACACTTCTGAAGTTTTGACAAAAAACAAAACATAACTATGCTGACAACTTAAGAGCCTATTATACTGTACTTGAGGGTTGACATAATACTAATGCAACAGTTAATCCAAAGATCTTATCTTGTTATCTTCAAGTAAAATTTATAAGTCACTAGAATTAAAATATTTGAAGAATTGTATCTTTAGTGTTCTTCACTGACTGCATTAATTTACTCTATCATAAGCATCTACTCATTTTTAAAACAATTAGTTTTTATTAAATAAAGTAGGATATCTCTTAACTCTAGTTATTAGTTGAAATATTTTACAATTTACTGAAAATGTTTGGTCATTGTATTCAAATGCTTTTCCTATTTTTCTTCTTTCTTTTAATTGGAAAATCGATTTTTTTCATGCAGTATATTTTGATCACAGTTTTTATTCCATCATCTGCTCTCAGATTCTCTCCATCTCCCCACTCACCCAACTCCATGGCTCCTTGCCTTCTTTCTCACACTCTTTAGTGAAAAGCAGGCAAAATATAAACAAACAACAACAAAACAAAAAAAACCAAAAGAAACCTAAAAACCCCCAAAACCAGATTAGAACAAAACAAACAAGCAACCACAGATTATTTCACCTTTTTGAAATGATTTCTTAGTAGAGTGGCCCATGCTGCTAGTCCTTACAAAAGCCTAATCTCCTTGGAACCCCACCCCTCCATCTCTCCATCTGTTCACCTTTTCTTCCCTGTCCCCTACCCCGCCTTTCCTTCACTTTGCTTCTTTTTCTTACTTTGGCTTAAAACAACTTTTTTTTTTTTTTTACATACAATATAAAATCTGTGAATTTTTTTTGTTGAGATAGGGTCTCATGTGGCTGGCATCAAATTTACTATGTAATGAAGGTTACATAGTGCCCTCTCCAAGTTTTGCTTCCCTTGACTCCTCCATCCACGATCTGGGATTATAAATCTGTATTGCTATGATCAGCTTCCTTCTTTCTAAAAGACTTCTGTTAATAACTGGGCATTTGGGGGTCTCCTTGGACTCCAAGCATCATCTGGTATTCTTGCTGTTCTCTTTTGTCTATGGTCCTGCCTGGTATAAATGGGAATACTCGTGATCTCAACCAGAGCTATAAGTAGGTACAAGCTCTGCTCATCCTTGGGCAGGAACTAGACTTCCAGGAGAAGGGGGATTCCAGAGTCTATAGATGAAGATGCAGAAAAGAGAGAAGGCCCTTCCCTGACTGTGGTATGTTGGTCACATAAATAATAGGCCCCAGCTAAAATCTGCTTGGGATGAAAGTTAAAAGGTACTTTCTTTCAAACTTTCTCTACTTTTCCAAAATTTTCATGGAAAATTTAAGGAATGAGAAACAAATATAAATAAATAATAAATCATATTGGATATGTATATATAAGACATATATACATACATATGGAGATAAATATGTGATAGATAACTCCATAACTATTTGCTCATATGATATATACGTCATTAATTTTTATTTCACTTTATTTTCTGTTGTTCTAATAGATATTTTTATAAATTTTTCGTTAGAGATTTTTAAAAAAAAATGTGCGTCACACTATATGTATAGGCACTATGTGCATTCAGTGCCCTTCGAAATCAAAAGAGGGCATCAGTTCTCCTTGGAACTGGAGTTATAGGCAATTGTGAGATGCAGAATGTGGGTGCTGGAAATAAAACCCAGGTGTTCTGTAAGAGCATCCAGTGCTCTAAACTGCTAAGCCATTTCTCCAGCTCTAAGAAATTTTGAAATACAAATGGAAGTTTTCAAAACTTAAGGAAACTGAGTAGGGGCCTATTGTTAGATTGTTATGTTGCTGTGGCCATGCCCCCCACCAACTGCAGGGGCTCCAAAGAGCCTCTGATATAGGTGTGCCTACCTTTACAATCCCTAACCACATGGGAGACTTCCTCTTTTTCTCTTTCTCTCTGCCCCCTACCCTACTCTTAATTTTCTCTCCGCCCCTTCCTCCCCCCTTAATAAACCTAATATGGCTCCCTTGGCAGCGTGTGGCGAGTTCTTTCACGTGTGAAATACTAACACCTATGAAAGGCAACACCAATTATTAGAGTTATTGTTAGTTGTGAGATATTGTTTACAATCTTCTCTCACATTTTCAAAGAAAAGAACTAATGATGTGGAACACTGAGCAATGGCTAGAGTATCACTTTGCAAACCCCATGTAAGGCAGCACTTTAATCCTTGGTGGCCTTGTGTGATCCTGCAGGGCAGGGCTATACATGACTGAATGCCTCAGCTCATAGATTCCCAGTATTGAGGTCTTAGAGAAGGCAATGAGTAATCACAGAGTTTAACTTTGCTTAACCTGGATTTCTGAAGCATTTGTACACAGAAAACCTCAACAACACCTGTAAATGTGTGGTGTTCAAGGAGAGTGGATCAAAACCAGGATTAATTTGAATCATCACCAGCATCGCCTGATTTCCCATGTCTAAAGTGGTTGGTTTTTATAAACATGGATTATCACCCCACTTACTTAGACTATTCAAAATTCTCTTAGCAACATGCTTTTCTTAAAGATGTAGGACTTTAATATTTCATATTTATTATTTTATTGATTCTTTGAGAATTCATTGTAATGTTTTATTTATCATAAATTATTCTTCTGTGTGTGTACATGGGCGAGTCATAACACACATGTGGAGAGACTGAACAGTTTGAAGAGTTGTTTCTGTCTCTCCACCTTTTAGCACTATGGGTTGCAACGCCTCCTTTCCTCTCTTTTGTTCTTCCTCGTCCTCTTCCTCAATCAGACTTGGTGGCAGCCATCATCAGGGGAAGAACCCATCTTGCTGACCCTTTTCAAACTTTCTTAAAAAAACATTCTCGCATATTTTTCTTATATTGATGTCTTTGTAGATGGTATAATTTACTAATTATTTGAATTAGTGAAGGCATCTCATGTAATCTATTATTATCATTATTATTAACATAATCTTGCTAGCATTTAGACAAGGTCTTTTCCATGCTGAGCAAGCACTGTGCTACTCATCTATATACTAATATGCAGTCTTAAGGATGGGATAGTAGATCGTTTTCAGCTAAGTCAACAAGAAAGCTTTCTGTATTTTAGTACTGTTTGTGATGTTTGCTGTGTATTTTGTTGTTGCCAAACATTCAACGTCAAGTTTAGGAAATTCCGTTTGACTACTTGTTTGCATTGTATTCAGTATCAGATGCTTCTCACTTTATTGTACAGATCACTTGATGCTCCTTTTCTATTCCCTTTAAAAAATGATTGCTAGTCATATCCTTTGAGTGTGTGTGTCTATTCACAAGAGAGATTGTTCTATCCACTGTCCATTCATAATTTCCCTGCTTTATTGTTTTCTTGTCACAGTTCTCTGTGCGGTTCTTGTGACTCTGTTGGAGTAAAAGGTGTAGACAAATCCACTGGTAAAGTGATATAGGACTGTAGTTTTCTTTGTAGTAAAATTAAATTATGATCATGGATTTTACCTTACTTCATAGGTACAGAATTATTTTATTTTTCTTATGTCAGTTTTGATAAATTAATTTTTAATGGGACTTCCCAATATTGCTTTGGTTTTCCAATATGTTTCAATATATTTACAATAGCCTTTTGAATGTCTGAATAGTATGCAGCCATATTCTCTATTCATTCTTGGTGTTGGTTATTTGTGCCTTTCCTATTTTATCTTGTTTAGGTGAAGACAGCTTTTGACTCTGATAATTATTTCTGCTGTTGGGCTCCTTGTCTGTTCAAGTTTCAGTATCAAGCTTGTTTTAGTTTTTTTTCTGCTAATTTGTTGCTTTTCCTGAGATAATGATGTTATTCACTGTGAGAAGTTCCCCTGTTTTAATATTCTCATCAGGTTATGCATATCCTCCGAATACTGTATTACTTATATGCTACAAGTTTTGATATGTTATAGTTTTATTTTTGCTTATTATAATTAATTTCAGATATAGGGTTTTATTATGAGTTTATTAGAAATATTTTTCTGAATTGGAAAACATTAAAATATTCCTAATTATTTTATTTTGCTATTATTTAAAACTTCATTTGAGTCTTGGCAAAATGCATCACAATGTGTTCAGATTTTCTCTGTGGTGCAGCAGTGGTCAGTTCTGATGCACACTCCACAGGGCCATGAGAGAAAGCTGTGCTTTACTGCAGGAGTGGTGGTGTTATTGCTGTATTAATTCTGTAAAGATATTTGAATTCTTCTGTGGCTTTATTATTTTTCAAGTTGGTAAATTATATAGTGGTATTTAAAAATATCACTGAATTCTTTGCTAACTGAGAAACTCATGGTAGTCTAACATCTTGTGGAACACTCTGTGTGCTTTTATTTTGCTTATGGATTAGAGTCAATGTCAGAGAGCTACACTTGCCAGTCATTGCTTTTGCTGATGCTGATTTTGATGTGTTTGAGATCTGGGGATCATTGACTGACAAACCACTTACTCCTAAATAAGCTCCCCTAGAAAGCCTAAGAAGTGAGCAGCCATATCAGAGAGCGATGCAATAACCTATCAAAGTACCAAGTCTTCAGGATATCCAACAATACTGATTATAATGAACACATACACTAAAGGCATCCCTTAAAACCCATAGGTATTGGTACCAAAATACCCTCTCCTCACTGCAGACACCTAAATCTCTGCTGTTTAAATCTGTTTGATAGATAGTATAGAATTTGCCTATAACCTATGAGCATCTTTTATATAAGAAAACAGTCTTTAAATTATGATATCTATTAAAATGCAAATACTATAGAATGTCTGCAGGGTTGTTTCTTTAGAAAATACCAAAGAAAGGTCAGTGGATGTTTACTATAGGGAAATGCTTTTTCTAAATGTTTTTCATCCACACATGCGGAATCTGTGCTCCTGTGATACCTGCCAACTACACAGTCACCAGTGTCGCACCTGTCTACCGTTAGGTTGACCTTTCTGAAACATCGGTCTTCTCATGCTGCTTTGCTTCCCCTTGAATAAATGTCCTCAGGTTCCCTAATATTTCTAAAGAAAGCTGAATTTCAGTAGCTTGGCATGTTGAGCCCAGGCGGTCTAATTCTTCACTTTGAAAGTTTTTTCTCCTGGTGTGCCTGTGAGTTCCAGACCCCCATGGAATTCTGTAAACAAATGACCTTTTCAAGCTGCTCTATCAGGCTGGAGTCTGCCATCTTTCCATCTCACTCCTGCCCATAGTTGACGTCTTGGGAACTGTGTAGAACCTGCAGGGCAGCTCTGATTATGACCTTCTCTGGGGAAGCTGTTGCTGGATAGAGACTCCTCTTCTTTCTTGGTTCATTGTATCTTTGCTGTCATGTTTATAGGACTCCCTTGATGTGGTTCATGCTTGGAAGGATTGCCATTTGTCCTCTCTATTGCTGGATCCTATCACTATGATATAGAGAAGGCATTCTGAATACTGCTAAATATTGAATGAGTGTTTCAAATACACCCATCCTAATCAGTTAACAATAACCGTAGAAAAAGCCAAATCACTTGAAAAAATAATGTCTAGGTACTATCATAGGATTGACTTTAAAATATAAGCCTCAAAGTTTTAGTGGGGTACTCTCTTAAGGGGAGCCATTTTATTTTCCATAACATTTAGGTAAGTGGCAGAGAACAAAGAACATGCCCTCTCCATGTAAAGAGTATAGAGTGTGAGATGCAGTTCCATGGAAGTCATGCATCGGAACAGACTGGTTCTATTCAAATGAGAACATAGAGCTCATGATTTATCTGTGTAGGTAGCAGAAGTGCTGAAAGAAATCAATAGATACTATGGACCATAGAGGCATTTTAACAACTACTTATCCAACCTTGAGGAGAATAATCTTAAACAGAAGATGGATATAAGAGTGTATTTCTGTAACTTTTGCTTACACTTTCTGATTCTCTCTCTCTCCCTCTGTGTGTGTGTGTGTATGTGTGTATGGGGGGTTGTCTATTTCATTTTAACTACTTTTTGAATTCTAAAAGACAGTATTCAAGCTTTGCTTCATTTCCTCCCTTCCTATATCTTTCTGCATTGCACATACTGGATCAGTACAGGGGACGCTGATCCTGTAATTTGCCCTGAACTTAGATATGTAGAAAGCCAAGCTGATGCTGCAGGGCATCAAATGATTAAAAAAAAGCAGCTCAGAGTCAGTGAAGGGTTTGCCTAAAAAGTGGGCAACCCCTGTGAAGATGAAGTGGCTCATCCTCAGCAGCAACTTGATGCTCAACCACACAGAGGCATTGTGCCAATGCTTGACAACATGTACTCTTCCTAAAATGGTGTTGCGCGTTTACCCTGGAACTCTTACTGGCAGCTACAATGACAGAAATGGATGGGGTGCTGGAAACTGTGAACACTAACAGACTATTTTTATTGTTGTGTATTTCCTTTGCCCTTCTTTCCTCTTTCCCGCTCTCCCTCCCTCTAACCTTGCCCTCACCTGTTTCTCCCTCCCTCTTTTCTTTACTTCATGAACTTATTTTAGATACTCATGAAATTAATTCCTATTAAATGCCTGGGCCAATTTTTCCCTCTCTGTTTACACACAGTATTTTTTTTTTAAATGAGAGTAATTGTATCTCATAACCACTTTATTAAGAAGAAACCTATGCCAGTACTTCTATGTAAACAATGATGACAAAGAATCAAGGGAAACACCTCAGGGACCTTATGTAGACAGTAAGTTACATTACCCTTTATATAATCAATGCATAATATTTAAGCAAAGTTTAATTCTTTTAAGCAAACATTTTTGCATACACCACCTTTTCTTTATCTTTCTGTGCCTTTATCATTTGTTTGACTTTAAGCAATTCTGCCTGGATAGCTTTATCTCCTGGGGCTATCTCCTGTGCCTTCTTAAGATCAGCCAGTGCTTGATCATATTCTTTTAATCCCTGCCATCCTTGTGCTTTGCGGTATAGTGCTTTAGTATTGGACGGGTCAATTTCGAGAGCCTCCAAACAACTGTCAATTGCTCCTTGCTAATTTGACATCTTCAGTTTACAGGCACCAATATTCAGTACACAGCTCAAGGCTACTGGTTGCAGTCTGGATATGTCTGCTTTCTCAATAACAGCCTTTGAACTATCCACATATCTTAAAACCTTTGCATACACACAGTATTTTTATTCCTTGGGGATTATATAAGATGAAAAAGATGTAATGAAAAAATTTACAACTTTTTTGTCACTTCAAAATATGACCCTTTTCTACTTGTAATCAATACCTCTCCAACCTTGAGCTACTTCCTGTCTCAAATATTTTACTTCTGTAAATTTTTCAATATAATTTAACTTGTATACATATAGTTTTGCATCTCAAATCTTTTATATAACATAATATGTTGTCTTACTTATTTTTTGTTTCTATTTATTCTTTTTAGTGGAACAATTTTAAATATACAGTTCTGCAGAAAAGGATGCCACCATAAAGAAAAAAAAAAAGATTGTCATGCTGATTTGGTGCAAGACAATATTTTTTTGTTTTGTTTTTCTTTACTTTTTTTTCTTGGATCTCTTTGAATTTACCTTTTCTAAATTAAATTAAAATCATACAATATATTTTGATAGTTTTTTTCCACTCCCCTGACGATTCCCAGATCCTTCCTTGTCCAGTTTTGTTTTTTTTTCTCTTTAAAAACAACATAGATGAAAAAACTGACTGTAAAAACAATTTATTTAAAAAGTCAAAAACAAACGAAAAATATCTCTCTCTCTCTGAATGAGAGCTAGTTCATTTTGTGTTGACTGTTTCTGGGGATATGACAGTTGTGGTTAATATACCCAATACCCAATGAGATTCCATTGTAGAAAACTGATTTTTTCCCCCTTTGCACCATGATCATTTTACAAACAATTTTTTGGTTAAGCATAGGACCCTGTGTCTACTTCTTTCTTTTACTGGTAGATTATCATCTGGCTTGAACATGTACAGACCTTGTTCACACTGCTATAGTTTCTGTGAATTCCTATGTGCATCAGTCCTGTTGTGTTTGAGGACAGTGTATTCTTGGAGTTGTCTATCAGTCTGTCAGCCTTCTTTTCTTCATAGATCTCTAAGCCATGAGGGGAAGGGGTTGATAAAGACATCTCATTTAGAACTGAGTGCACCAACATTCCTCTCTGTGTACATTGTCAAGTTGTAAGTCTTTGCGTTAAATCCTATCTACTGTAATAAGAATGCAAAGGTTGAGCGATACACTTATCTGTGGTTATAACAATATGTCATTAGTGGTCATGTTCTTGCATTGTTCCTTTAGTAGGATAATAGCAGTACGTTTTTCCCCAGGGCCTCTGACCTATCTACTCTTAGGTCCTTGGTAACTTTAGTGATGTCAGGTATGGATTTCATTTCATGGAATGGGACTTAAATTCAATCAAAAAGTAGTTGGTTACTCCTATAATATTTGTGCCACTGTTGCAGTAATGTAGCTTGCAGGAAAGTTGCTATTATGGATTTGTAGATTTGTAATATTGGGGAGCTGGAGAGATGGCTCAGAGGTTAAGAGCACTGACTGTTCTTCCAGAGGTCCTGAGTTCAATTCCCAGCAACCACATGGTGGCTCACAACCATCTATGAGGACATCTGGTACTCTCTTCTGTATACTGTATATATAATAAATAAATACATAAATAAATAAATCTTAAAAAAAGATTGTAATATTGGTGTTTACTTTCTTCCCCTGTAGTGTGTGGAGTACCCTTTCCAGTACCATGAATGCTAGTCAGTAAGGATAAAGCTTCTAGTTGGGCACCAGCTCAGTTTCTCAGTGTTCAATGACACAGTAAATGTCTTCATCAATAGGACCTTACTATCAGGTTGTGAAGGACAGCCAATAGCCTTGGCAGTAGTTCATTCTATTGGGAAAGGAGGTTTGTAGCCAATAACTCAACAATGTGTCATTCATTCCTGGCACTGGAGGTTTTACTTGGTAGCATTAGATGTTTAGTTAGGACATTGCCATTTAAATTCAATTATATTATTTTTATTTAAATTCATATATTCATATGTGTGGAAGCTTATGTCTACATACACACACACACACACACACACACACACACACACACATATATGGAAACTGTGATTGTTTGATAGAAAATGACCGCTGAGAGAATGGCACTATTAGGAGGTGTGGCCTTGTTGGAGTAGATGTGGTCTTGTTGGTGGAAGTGATGTCACTATGGAGGTGGGCTTTGAGGTCTCATATATGATCAGGCAACGCCCAGTGAGACAGTTCATTTCCTATTGCCTGCAAACTATAGAGTTCTCACCTCCTTCTTCAGCACCATGTCTGCCTGCACTCCATATTGCACAATGATGCTAATAATGTAGTATACAACTTTTGAAACTGTAAGCCATCCCAATGAAATGTTTTTCCTTAACAAGACTTGCTATTGTCATGATATGTCTTCACAGAAATAGAAACTGTAAGCCAGAGGTGTGGTGATATATTTTATATTTAATAAAATCAGCCTAGAATATCAGGGAACAGAATTATCCTCAGTCAAGTCATAAGGGTCAGAGAGTGGTAAGTCAGGCCTTTAATCCTAGCACAGGCATGATGGAGTAGTGACCTACACCATTAATCCCATCACTCAGGAGACAGAGATCTTTCTGCATTTCTGGGGGTTCAAAGCCTAAAAACAAAACTGTAATACCTTATACCTTTAATCCTAACTCTAGGATTATGTTACAGAGTTGAACTGGGAAATGAAACAACTGGATGAAGAAGATATTTAAGGCAGGCATAGACAGACATTAGGCATGCTGTAGAAGCAACCAGCTAGGCTGAGAACTCTTGAAGACAGCATTTACCCTGTTCAGTCTTAGAAGTTGGTAGGGTGAGATTTGACTATGGTCTGTTTCCTCTCTCTGATATTCCAGCTTTCCCCCAATATCTGGCTCAAAGTTTTCATTGAATACCCACCGGAAGAGGCAGCACACAACATTAGTCCCAGCACTTGGCAGGCAGAGGCAGGAGGATCTCTGTGGGTTTGAGGGTAGCCTGGTCTACAAAGCAAGTTCCAGGACAACCAGGACTGTTACACAGAAAATGCTGTCTCAAACAAAAACAAACAAAGGCTGGAGAGATGGCTCTGTCCTCTGATATTCCAGGCTGATTTTATTAAATATATTTTAATACCTAGATAAACTTCACTAAGAAGCTATCCAAGGCTTCTTAGCCCAGTTAATTGTCTCTAAGTTTAGCAGAAGTACTTTAAAATGGAGCTATGAAGGATCCCAGCTACTTTGGAAACAATGATGAAATAGATTCAGATCTGGAGGAAACCTGCATTATGGGGGACAGGGGAAGGTCTTTAATCAACTTTATCAAATTTTGAGCCTAGTGGGTACTAGTTTTTCACTGACTGAGAAGCTACCTTGAAGATTTTCTCCCTAAGAAAGAGCAGCTTCATGGCTTGGTAGGACATTTCTAGTGAGAAGGCTAAAGAGTCAGAGCAGCAGTTCTCAGCCTGTGGGTTGAGAGTCCTTTGGGTGTTGAACAACCCTTTCACAGAGGTCAGCTATGCCCATTGGAAATATCAGATATGTATGTTACTATTCATAACAGTAGCAGAATTATACTTATGAAGTAGCAACAAAATACTTTTATGGGTTGGATGGGGCAGTTCACCACAATATGAGAAACTGTATTAAAGAGTCTCACAGAGCATTATTAGGAAGGTTGAGATCCCCTTAGCTAGAGGGAGGTGGGCTGAGGGGACAATGGGTCAGCTATGACAACACTCTGTGCTATTGCTTAACACTATTGAGAGTCAGGTTCCCTAAAGCTCTGGTATCTTTCATCCTGGGTGTTGGGTCAAATGGGAGCTGGTTAGAAAGTTGCTGACCATTTCTTTAAACAAAAACAAAGCACACACACACACTCTCTCCCTCTGTCTCTGCCCCCCCCCCATCATGTTTTGTTCTTCTAAATTTCCTTTTCTCTCAATATACTCACTTTTATTGCATACAGTCCACTCCACAAATACATGCTTTCCTGAACTTTGGTGAGTGCCTAGCAGATGTTCCCTTGGTGAATTTTTTTTTTATTCTGGCAGTGAGAGTCTCTCTGCATTCTATGTGCTATCTATTCCTCATCTTCATTACTGACTCTTCCACACATCTTCTTGTGCTGTTTGACATCTTTAAATCAAGAGATGAATGTTAGCTGAGTGATTTTTTTTTTTTTTTAAACCAGTGGGTGCTGGTTTCTCGAGAAGTCTGCCAGGATGCTAGTTGAATCTTCAGTCTAGCTTAGAAGCTACAAAACTAGGGAATATGTAAAGGTGTGTCCATTTTCATGGTTTAGAAGTGCTTTGTGTGTGAATTCTGCTCTGGGCTTGCTAAGTAAGCTATTGGTCCCCTGCACTGCTGACTCCCTGCTGACTGTGGCACAAAGCCTGGAGTTCTGAGTGGTTTTTTTATTTCTCTCAGGTGAAGTGTGACTTCCGCTGGGGCCTTCCTGACAACCAGAGGTTCTTTACCACGTGCTTCTCTTGATATTGCATTTTTCTGGAAGGAAGAGTAGCAAACTTAGTGGAATAAGCCATTCTCAGTCATTTTAGTTGTTTTGATTAGAAGGCGTAGCCACAAGGGCTTGCATAGGAGTGTTTATAATAGAGATGGGAGGTTGTTTCAGTAAAGGTGTTGCTCACTTGCCGTTTCAGTTTTTCTACTGTTTGGAGCTTCTGACTCATTGACTAATGAGTCTTTAAGAAGGTGTCTGCTTGGTAAAGTTTATAGTCAAATCCATGCCCCATGTCCACAAGCTACTTCACTAGCAATAATGAGCACTCTGTTTGTGGAATACTTTCCAGCATGTGCCTTAAAGCTGTGTGTTTCTCTTTCTGGGAAGCATATGAATTACCACATTTTCCACTTGTCCACACATATGCAGAGCAATCCTTCTACATAAGCATATGATGTCTTTTTAATTATACCACATTGTTTTTGAAATGTTGATGCCACTATTAAATTGCATTCTGGTGTGTGACAGGGTGGAAGTTTATGGCCAGCTTGAATTTTTGATACTTTTAAAATCATATGTCTTATTTTCTCAAACCTTTCTCTGTTTTGTTTTTTCTTATTGTTTGTAATAAAAAAATAGATTTTTACCTTTTCACTTTTTTATCTATTTTTTAAAAATTGTTCTCACTTGCTTATCTTGATTTTCTTTAGCCTACAGACATTTTTAGTTTAATTAAAACTTACTTTTGTTTATACCCTGGAAGCTGTTACAGGAAGGTAGTAACTTCTGATTTTATTAGGCATAGTCCCTTCATTATTTTTCCCATTTTGTTCTTTTCCTTTAGGTGTTAGGATTAAGATGGTTCCTAACAAAATATTCATGCTAAATTTCTGGTAGAATCTTTATTCTCCAAGATAATGTTTTTAAAGTTTGAATTTTTTCTCAATTGGCTTTTCCAAACTAGAACCCAGTATAGCAGTATCTGCGCTCTTGAGATATAGTCAGAGTTGGAAGCCGACTTAGTTGGGAATGTACTTTGCTAAAGAGTATCTGGTCTTAGTCAACACAGCCTGGCTTCTTGATGCAATCTCTGTTCCTTGGCAGACATGCTGTCCCCTGAGTGTGAATGACTGGCAGCACCTCCCATGTCAACATCTCTTCTTGTTCTGACTGTCCAGTATCATTCCTAATGCTGTAAATGTACCTCACAGGGTTGCTGGTCAGCTCCTGAGCCACAGAGAACTCCATAGACTTCTCTCTGTATGTTGGGCATTTCCAGTACAGTGAAGACTGCCTTTAAATATTTTTTGTATCCTATGATATTGAAAATTTTGGATACTTGGATAACTAATATTTTTACTCACTTTTCAAGGCTAATTTAGAATTTTTTCCTTAATTTTGAGTCCTTTTTATAAACATCACAAGAGTAGTATACAACTTGCCAAGTACTGGGATTTGGGGGTAGGCAAATGTCCTAAGGCTCCATGTTCAAGGGCAAACTTGGTCAAGTAGTCCACCCATTATCTCTTGCTAAGGCAAGCCAGGCAGTGGTGGAGCTTGCCATTAGTCCCAGAACTTGGGAGGTAGAGGCAGGAGGATCTTTATGAGTTTGAGGCCAGCTTGGTCTACAAAGCAAGTTCCAGGACAGCCAAGACTGTTACATAGAAAACCCTGTCTTGGACAAACAAAACAAAGCAAAAAAATCAAACCAAAATAAAAAGACTGGAAGACATGGCTCTGTTCTCTGATATTTTAGATTTATTAAACATATATCACCACACTCACATCCAGTGGAGATGTGACAATGAACTTAAGTGTTCTGCCCATACTTTTCTTTTGGGTTATCTGTTATGATCTGGACCTTTGATTAACAACAATGATAGTAATTATATCAATAGCATCTTATAGAATTATCAAGAGTTTCATAGTCTAACTCTTGTCATTGGTATTTGATCTTTATATTGACTTCCAAACTTCGTTGCATGGTGCTTTATTTTATAATCCTCAAGGAAGAAGCTTTGTAGCTACCTGATGTGCATAGAGGATTCTTTGTGAGGCAAAAGTCAAATCAACATTTGGCTTCCAGGTCTGTACTAGTTTCTTCTAGTACCGTTGGCTACCAAACATCCCGAAAAGGCACTTGTCCTCCATAACCCAGTTACTGGGCTTTGATTGCCTACAGGCATTTTTTTGCCACTCCACACACTGGCCTTCTCTGATCCAATGATGTCTCTCTTAGAAGAATGTCCCTCTTCAATTCTCTTGAATGATTTGGGACCCTCAGTTCCCCAACCATTTACATTTTTATCATCTGCATTCTTCTCAGGAGCATCCTTTCTGTCTACCAGTGTAATTGACTTGCATCTAAGTTTTCCATGGCCTTCTGTGGCTATAGTGGTACTCTATGCCTTCTCATAGGTCTTTAACATCTGTTAGTTGTAGGGTTATGGTTCTCTACAGCCACTACTGAACAAAGTACCTTTGACAGGGAGAGTCTCAGAGGTGTTTGGTGATGTTTGGTGATGGTTAGACTTCCTTATATCTAATTAGCAACTAAAAACAGACATATCTGGATAAAAAAGAAAATTATTAGCAATTTAGACTCTTCATAACAATGAGTGAGTACTACAAAATGATAGGCATGGTGAGGGCCTGGCTAGAGACCATTTGGGTTCTTGTTCTATTTTATAAATTACTACTTTAGCACTGTGACATTTTTCTTTCAGATTTATTGGAGTAAAACAGTGTTCAAAACTATGAAAAGATGTGTCGTCATAGTTTTAGAATTATTCTTTGGTTCCTTTATTCTAATGAAGCCATCTTGTCTCCTGTAGGTTACGGTCTTTGGTTAAGCAATTAGAGCGTGGGGAGGCCTCTGTGGTAGATCTTAAGAAGAACCTGGAATATGCGGCCACAGTACTTGAATCTGTATATATTGATGAAACAAGGTAAGTCAGAAGACAGATTAAAAAAATAATACTAGATTTTCTGTCAACTAGTACCCCAGTCCCATGGCAGGTCTCTGGGTTGTGGTTCAGATTGCTAATTCTGAAAGACCTTTGACCTGTAGGAAAGAGATGGAACAGTTGCTCCCTCAACCATGAAATTACCAATAGAACTTGCCACATGGACAATAAAATGGTGTCAGAGCAAGGAAGAAAATTCTTCAAAGCCTGACAAGGTTTTCCCACTGTGACATCCACATACTCATATTGTCAGTCTAAAATGTGTGTTTGAATCCATCATCTCTGTCAGCAACTGGAAGATCTTGATGTGCTAAGTCCCCAGCATACCTCCTTCAGCAAACATTTCCAGTAGAATTATACAAGCCTTAGAGCAAATGTAGGCCCTGAGATGGATTTCTATAAACTGTGGTCAGTATTTATGATGTCCTACTTCACCAAACTGAACTCTGGAAGGACTTCACTACTGTCTAGAGGTTGTTGGGCTAATTTTCTTACTGATGTGATTCATTACTAATTTCAGGAATTTGATACTACAGTTTATTTACCTTTTACCTAAATAAATATATTTAACCCATGACAACAATAAGAAGCATCATTATATTGATGGCCACTTTTACTGCTTATTTTTAATAGGGCTTAAATGATGATATTCAATATTTTTGGTTCTATTATAATTACTTTTGCCCCTTTCTAGTGTTAGGTAAATCAGAAAAGCGTAAGCTTAAGATGGCTTAAGTCACTGGGCTCAAATAAAAACTATGCTGTTTTGGGAAGTTTCCTTGAGTTTAGAAGTTCATTTCTATTATCTGCTATCAAATTAAAGGGGCATCAGCTGGTATCCCTTAAAATCGTTGCTTCACTGTATTTGGTTATTGTGACTTTTGCAATGTTTCCCAGTCTTCAGGCATTTCTCCCAAGACTGTCACTGGTTGAGTCTTAGCTTTTTGCACATTTTTTCAACTTGAGTCTTTGGAGGACAGACCAGATCCAATTTAGTCAAAGGAGACATATCAATATGAGCTTTTACAGACGTTGCTAAAACACTACTGCCACTCACCTGTGTGTATGTGTCCTCATCCCCAATGTGTGTATCTGCCCCCCCCCCCCGTGTGTGTTTGTGTGTGTCCATCCCAGTTTATGTCATGTTTTTTAACCTGCATTTTGGGTTGAGTAGAGAGGGACAGCTGTTTCAGAAATTTCCATATTGAGATTCAGTCTCTGGTTGTGTGTTTTATTTCCAGGAGACTTCTGGATACAGAAGATGAACTTAGTGACATTCAGTCAGATGCTGTGCCTTCTGAGGTCCGAGATTGGTTGGCCTCCACCTTCACACGACAGATGGGGATGATGCTTAGAAGAAGCGATGAGAAGCCCAGATTCAAGAGCATTGTCCATGCAGTGCAAGCTGGGATATTCGTGGAAAGGTAAAGGTGAAAGTCATGGCTAGGAGCAAGTCAACAGAAGGATCACCAAGCCCTATGACTCTAAGCTTTCCTTTAATGTAGTTTTTGGTATGTAATTATAAAGTCTCAAATGTCTGAGTAACAACAGGCATTTAGTCTCCATGACATTATTACAACAAGGTTTTCCCTTTGCTCAAAATCCTCATCTTAAGATCCAGATTAAGTTCACCCTCATTTTTAAAGTCGGAAGTCATCTGATCCATGTTTTTCAAATACAAGGATAGCATTAGAACCACCCAGTACTGCGGCTCTGAGTCACTGAGCCAGGGAGGACAGTTTATTTTAGGGCTCTGAGTTCCCTGTCACACAGTCAGCCTTTTGGCACTGAATTGTTCCCTTACAAGAAATAGAATCATTTCTTCTACTATTTCCCATTACACAGTTATATCCCTTTTAATAATTTAGTGTTCAATATGGGGCATTTAAACTTAATTTTGTTTCCAATGGCTTATGTGTTTGAAGTTGCCTTCAATTTTTTGTTTGTTTGTTTTTTGAGTTTTTGTTTTTGTTCATCACTAAGGGCACTAGAGTAACTTTGGGATTTATGGTTCCTTGGGTCACCAGAAGGCCTGAATGTTTACTGCTTGTCAATATGTGTGCAGATCTGTGACGTGTTGACGGTCTGTTGTGAGCTGTCATCTTCTCTTCTCTAGGATGTATAGGCGGACGTCAAACATGGTCGGGTTGAGCTATCCACCAGCTGTGATTGATGCATTAAAGGTAAGACTGATGAAAAGGCTCACGGAATACATGGAAATGAATGCAGAGTAGAGTGAAATTTGTTCTTAGAAAACACTAGTTTCATTTCTGTACTTTTCTATTATTGCTACCTTAATCTTTCACTATTGTTTTCTTATTCTTACTAATAGTATGATTATGTTCTCAGTCTTTCAACTCCTAGTTTTTATTTTTTCTTCCAAATTAAACCCTGTGGGAATTTCCACAACAATCTGCCATAATGAGAATCATGTGGCAGTAGCCACAGATCAGATGCAGTACAGCAAGAGTATTTAAACTCAGGAAGGAACTTGGTGGTTGCCATTATATCAATACTTCATTTCTACTCCAAGTTCATTTTATAAGATTAAAAAAAGACTAAGAAAATTAAAAGTAAATAAAATCAGAGTTAGTCAGGGATCAGAGTTGAGGCTTGGTCACAGCGTTCCCTGCACATGCACATTCTCAGTAACGTTTCATGACACAGTTTCATGACTCCAGAACCCTTGTCCCCTTGAGACATTCTGCCATTTTCTCAAGACCTACACTGAGCCAGGCGTTCCATGGGAAGTCATTCAAATACAGTTTTCTTTTAAACATGCTGAACCCTGAAATGTAAATCCCAATCAAGCGAACTGCAAACTATGTAGATGATTTCTAAAGGCCCAATAGTACTTCTTGAGGCAGGGATGGAGTCAGAGTCAGGAGTCTGGAGTGTTCTTTGGTTGCAGGGTGGGGTTGGCTAGGGCCCAATCTCTTGTGCTCGTTGATGTTATATGCTATCTGTATTTAGCACCTGTCCCTTTGTGCAGTGTCATCATGGATTTCTGACTTTTAGTATTGTATTTCTCTGAAACATGCAATAAGTACAATTTGGTGATGTTTTCAGAAGATAAATTACCCATTCATAGAAGTATGGGTAGGGAGTGCCTCTTAAATAGCTTAATGGAAGAAGCATGCCCCATGGGGCTGATCTGATTATATGTTCATGGCTTTTCCTCTTTCAGAGACATTCACTGGCTGTATAAACAAGGATTCACATTTCTCTTTTTATTGTCTACTTCTCTCTCCTCCATGTGTCTTAGGAGCAGGAAGACACCATGAGAAGCCGCATGCCCCATGCTAATGGCCAACCCATCAGTGTAGTTTACAGTGATGTTTCCCAGCCCGCCCTCAGAACCACTTCATGAGAAATGTTTCCTAACACCACAAACTAATTGCCATTGATTTTCATAATCGAACTGAAACACTCTATGTACATCTTAGGAACATTAAAAGCCTATTTGAACCTTTATTTCTGTCTTTGTCATAAACACAAATACAATTTGGTTCACAGATACTGAGCTGTTTATGAGAGTTTATCATCCAAATTGAAATCTCTCTCTCTCTTTTTTTTTTTTTTTTTTTTTTTTACAATAACTTAAAATTAAAAAGCTCAACAACCCCTTATGTGGACAAATTGTTATTTGATGCTTAAGAAAGGGAAACCTCAGAACTCTGTGGTTTCCTGAGAGAAAGACACTTGAGCAGAGCACGAACCAGCTAGCTCCAAATGGCTTCCCTCCCCGTGTCTGCTGATGTATGTATTAATACCAAAGCTTTTGCCCTTGACCCAATTCCTGTTAAGAAATTTCAAGTCCTCTCTACAAAGTAGTGTCTTTTCAGTTCTCCCCATGTGCTGCTGAGTGCCAGAGGCCTGAGTGGGTTGGGGAGCACAGAGGTGGGGTCCTTTCCTTTTATGTACCTGTTGGAGAACAGGTTATTTACACCTAGCTGCTGGCACTTATATGGAAATCACTACTGATTTCCTCTAGTACAGAAAAGTTTCTCGAAGACTGAGAGAATTGAGTTCACTAAAATAACTGTTGTGGCATGTCATGTTAATTATTGCAGTCAATATAAGAATGTGGCATAAGATATGATGAGGGCGTAACAATGACATCTAAGTAAGGGAATAATTAACAACTGTTGATACAAATTTTAATTGGATTATGTCGCTCTTGGTGTTTGCTCCATTTGATACATATTACCTTCTCATTTTATTTTATCCTTAGCCTTCGGAGTAGGATTCTAGAAGACAGAAGTGATCTGTTCTTTAGAAGAGCAGTTATCCTGTGGCTCAGGAACCAGCCCCTTGGATAGTTTTAAAATAGGAGGAAATAAGCAGTTTCCAGCTTCTTTAGGCTCTATTAACCTGGATGTTCTCCATCTTTCTTGAAGGGAATTATCCCTGAGCAAAATCCCTGAGCAAAAGAGAAAGCATTTTTAAGGCATTTAAATTGCATCTTCATTAAATTGCAAATTCTAGGCTCAGGATCATTCAGAGGCCTACAGCATCCTCTGTATTTTCAGAGAGCCCTTAAGTGGCTTGGGAGAAGAATAAAGTTCAAGATTAACAGTTAAGATTTCTCTGAAATGAAGACACCCACTCCCCTACTCATTTCCTGGAGCTGTCAATATCCTTCTCCTCAGGACTGGATCAAACTGTGGTTGTGACTCATAGTAATCCAATTGTAGAATTCAAGCAAAGCTCCAGATTGTGAGTAATGTTGGTATCTATGTCCTGGGTCCTCATTGGGTGCTTGGGGATGAGGCCTGTGAGACAGTGTGAATTCAGGTTTACAATGTCATCTCTAGCCATCAAGGTCACGAGAGAGGTTGCCCATGAAATTATTAAGCAGATCTGCTACTGTGTGGCACTCAACCCTTCGTCTCTCCCAGGCTGGCTTGTGTAACCCTGGGGAAAACATAACCTTTCCTAGAGTTGGAGATTTGAGGACTGTGTGTTAACACTTCACATCATATCACAGCTTTAATTATTTTAATGGGAGGGTAATTATTGCTAAAGGAAGTGAGTCTATATTTAAATGGAAACACTCTGAGAACCTTTGGCTTTTTTTTTTTTTTTTTAATTATCATCATTATCAAGAGAAAGCAATAAATGTCCTGTAACTACCCACGGTGTGACACCAAATGCCTGTTGATTTAACTATGATTTAAACACACATTTGTTTTTTATGTCCACAAGTGGCTCCTGTTGCTTTGTCAAAAGCACACAAGACAATGTTTAAATGTATTCTGGAGCTAGTATTTGTGAGCAAATAGGAACCGCATGGTGGCACATAGGTGTATGTCCAGTTCAGTGTTTACAGTTACTTCTCTCACCAGAATGTTAGAATAATAGGAGAAATACGTCACCTGGTCTGGACTTCACAGCATTTTATTTTTTCTGTTTTTAAAATGAATGTTTTTCTCTTTGGTTGCATCTTAGCAGTTGAAATTGAAGTGGTATTCCATTTTTGTCTTTAAAGACATCACACATGCTTCTCAACACTTTTAAATGAGTTAACAGTGTCAACTCTGGACTCAGACGATAGTTAGTGGCTTGGAGAGCACCTAGAGATGTATCCCTCCTGGTTTGAACTCAGAGTGGTAGCTGATGGGAGGAGGGCCAGTGTGGAAGGCATGTGTCCTCACTCACCCCACTTGTGTTCCAAGCTTGTGCTTTCAACAGCTCTTTGAGGAATTAGGGAATGATCCATTTTCTCATCTATAAAATTTAGCTAGTAATACCACCTAAGAATTGTTTGATAAATTACTCATATTTTCACCACTCATGATGCCTGTCAATATTTCTTCTAGACGATGAAGTTCTTTGGGTTGTTTATAAACAGTAAGTGTTATTGTAAGGCCATACTGCAAAGCTATTGAGAGTTCTATAGGATCTTGAGCTGTTTAGGCACAGCTCTGGGCTATGGAAAGACTCACACTAGGCTGGGTTAGCAGTTGCCTAGGTTATGTGAACTAATAGTGTTTCCTCCCTGCTCTGTCCTGTAGGATGTGGACAAATGGTCCTTCGATGTCTTTTCCCTCAATGACGCCAGTGGGGATCATGCGCTGAAATTCATTTTCTATGAATTACTCACCCGCTATGACCTGATCAGCCGTTTTAAGGTCAGCACCTTGTTACAAAAGAGAAACTGCATACATTTATCTATCCTTATATCACTTCTTTTTTTTATGATTAATTATAAGAGTGAGATTTAGTCTCATATAAGTTTCAGAGTTAAGCTTACAACAAGTAACTAAAAACAAAGTTTTTCTATTCAAATATACCTGGGCAGCCCTCATATTTCAGAGATCTACAAAATATGACATTTAAAATGTTTACTTAAAAACATTGTATCAGAGACTCCCAGATCCTAACAGTGACCCAAGGTCTCCAAAAAAGATTATAAGACACCAAGATCTCCATCTAGATTATAACAGTGCTGACCTAGACAAGATGCCATAGCACAATGCCTGCCTGCTGCCAAAAATCCGGCCTAGATCTACAAGGCATTAAAAAGTTAATTAAACTCTTTTGCCTAGACAAAATAAAGTCAATCTTCTCCAATATGTCCCTTTACTATATATATATATATATATATATATATATATAAACAGCTCCCACCTTAAAAGCCTGACAGCTAAAGATTAATGCTATTTAGATACTTCTACCTCCAACCAAAAAGACACCTAATTATAGCTAACTAGATATAGACTAGTCTCTGTTGTTTTTCCTTATATCGCTTCTATTTAAAGGAATCTTTTTAAGTAGATAGAAAATGGCCCTGGGTAACTGTGGCCATCATCGTGATGGGGTTGTAGCTTTTTCCTTCTGAAGTTCTCCTTTCTTTACATGCTCACTTGGAAGGCAGAGATTGGAGAAGTGGTTTAGGGATGCATCTTCTTAGAAGCACTGGCTGCAGTAACTGAGTCTGCCATAGGTGCTGACTACCAATGGACACTTCCGCTCCCTTCATCATGATTATGTGCACTGTTGGCCACTCTTAGCTGAGAGGTAACAATGGAGACAGAGTGAGAGACCAGTAGCTCTCATAAACTTTTTTCCCCACCTCATGTCTCACTCAGACAAAACTCCCACTTATCTATGATAGATCGCTGATATATCCCCACTACCCATGCTTCAGATTAATTCTTGGCTTTAAATAAAGAGAATATATTATATGCAAGGTCAGTCCCCCAGCCACCACACTGCACAGCCTCTTTAGGTCAAGTTGAGTCCTCAAGGGAAACTCTGTCCCGTTTATTTCTTCAGACTTCATTTATCAGATAAATGTGATGTGTCTCTGGAACAATGTAGGTTGTTTACACACAAATGTTGATGTCTCCACACAGAGCAAGTTTATGTCACTTTCTTAAGGGCTGTAGTGAAACACATGCTTTCCACATGGCCATCAATAACTTACGGCAGGCGGTCCCCTTTGTCCTTCATTGTGCCTACTCCAGAAACCCTTTAGAAAACGTGGGAACCTGTGATACTTTCTTGGAATAAAGGTTGTAGGAACACCTTTCATTGGCTTCTTACTGGCTCATAGATTGTCAGAGCAGCCCAGTGTCCCATTGTCCCTTGATCTTTGAAAACAATGATAATAGGCTCATCTATACCTTCTGGAAGACATTCACTTACTTTGGTTTCATTAGAAAGGAACTTGCAAAGTAACCCTGGCTGCCCTTGGACTTGCAGGGATCCTCTTGCCTTGCTCCTGAACTTTACAACTAAAGAACATAATTAAAATTTCAAAGCTCCAATAATGGTTAGAAGAGACTCGCTATGGTTAGTGTAGTTAAATTTTCTTATTTTTTCTTTTGAATCTATTAGTGTCTAGGAACACACACCCTCTTTTTCATGCCCAGATTTGGACTAGGGATTTTACCCCAACTATATCAATAATCTCACAACTAGAATGATGCTGGAGGGTCCTCTTAATTGTATGTAACATTTGCAGATATTTACTTTGCTATATGGGAGAGCAAGCTGTGTATATGACATGTATTTGAGCTGAAAAAGCAGTCAGCTTAGTTGAAAATACTATCCCAATGGGCTGGTGGTTCTGAGAGAATATTCACATTGTTATGACTTGAGAAAAATAAATATATACTCTGCAGCATAGTTAATATGAGAAAACATATTAGGACACAAAAAACTTAAGGAATGACTTAACATATCTAAGCTGCCACTGGTATGACTTCCTCAATGCCACACTTTTTGAAAGGGGTCATTATATGCATTAAAAATATGGAACACAGTGTGGTAGTGTATGTATGGGAAAGGGATGTCTTTTTATCACCCAGTGGTCTATCACTGCTGACTTGCAGTTTGGAAAGTCTTCTTTTGCTGGTGAAGTGTTACAAATGGTTAGGTGTCAAAAACCGTAGTAATTCCCAGTGGTATTTGTAAGTTCCTCAATACAGTTTATGACATTGGTCCTCCATGGCATCCTTTCCCTCTTGAGATTGGAGGAGAAGACTAAAAGCAGATAAATAACAAAAAAATACAGAACTTTAGTAATCAAAAATAATGAATGGGGTTGCCTATGTGTACATCAAAAAACTCTAGTTTACATTTTGAACAAAATGTCTGAGATTAATTTGTACAGTTTGGTTGCCTGAATTGAGGAACAAAAACAGTTTGTAAGACTGACTGTCCTTCAACCAGGAACTTGGTGTTAGACTTTCAAAGTATCTGGCAGTTTCACCAGAGGATTTCATTGACTGCTAAACATTGTTGCTTTCTCATGCGATCTACAACAGCCCTCCCCCCCCCCAAGTGGGCTAGGTGGGGACCTTAATGTTTCTCTTAAGGAAAGTCTATCCTTTAGTGAGTGACGCTTACTGCTTTTTCAGATCCCCATTTCTGCACTGGTCTCATTTGTGGAGGCCCTGGAAGTGGGGTACAGCAAGCACAAAAATCCCTACCATAACCTGATGCATGCCGCTGATGTCACACAGACTGTGCATTACCTCCTCTACAAGACTGGAGTAGCAGTAAGTGCAGCCGGGGACCCTCATTTGCGTTGGAGGATGTTCCAAATGTGCCGAGGATGCGTCCAGGGTGGATGAATGCCTTGTGGTCCCCTGATCACTTGGAGAATCTTGGGTGTTCTGAAGTATTCTCATAATCATTATGGATAGTCTTGGGGTTCTCTGGAGTGCTCCCTTGATCTTTATGGAAAATGCTCTGAGGTGTCCTCCTGATCACTGTGGAGAGTCTAAAGATTTTCTGAGGTCTTCTTCTTTGTCCTAGTGAAATAAATAATGACCAATTAGAGAATATTACAAGAACTAAATATATATTTCTGCATATATAATGATTATCTTGACTCTTGGCAACAGTCAATTAACAATGTTATTCTTATTCTGAAATTATATTTAGTAGATTCATCAACCATTGCTGTAACTCATATTTGACTTAAACTTATAGGTCTTTTTCTGGTTATTCATATCTTAGGCATATTTTAAAGCTAAGCATTTCTAGTCATTTGAAATATCATTATTATAAATCTTCTTTTCTCTAATCCATTTAATTAATTGGCTTGTTCAAAGTAATTGTACCTTTGAATTCTTACATTTTTGTTATTTATTTATCTATTTATTGTTATGAGTATGGGGAGAATTCTTATGTGCTACAATATGCAAATAGATGTCAGAGGACCATTTGTAGCAATCAGTTCTCCTTTCCACTTGCAGAGGCCAGGGATTGGAATGAGATTTTCTGGTTTATCACAAAGCACCTTGGTCCACTGAATCTTCCCACCAGCTTCTTTGCCTCTTTACCTCTCTATAAGCCATCAGTGTTAATATGCATACATGTTCGTGGCAAAAACAAAAGCAAATGACCTAACAAATAGCATGGCTTTCATTGAGATTACCTTCAAAACACCTGTAGAAAAGTTTTCACTTTGATTTAAATTTATCATGTGCTGAATGTAGCCCCATGACATATGTTTTCTTTCTGCAGTTTGCTTTCTGCAGTGGTATTTCTTCTGTGAAGTTCCCTCCTATGGCTTAGAAACAGTTTGTTCCTTCTCAATGAGGATCGCCCTAGCGTGGCATGGGTTAATTTGAGCATGAGCACTGTATTTTTGGCTCACATCTTGTTGACCTGGATATATTCAGCAACTAGGGGATCTACATCTAAGCCTGTAAGCTCAAATGTGTGCTCCTCTTTTTAAACATACGCAGCAAAAATTGAGCACTGCTTTTGGGTCAATGACCACAAGTTTATTCCCATTGTGTGGATTTAAGCACAGCTTTTGGCTCCATCAGCGTGTGGTGCCTCAACTATGGATCAACATGAAGAATATTTTTATGAATCTCAGGGAATGCAATATGCTATTTTAAAAGTTTGAAATATCAAGAAAGTTTGGGAATATTAAACTCAGTTCTTAGAAAAACTGAACAAACCAATCACAGGTATGACACATGTAATTTTTTTAGAAGGACATCTTTCAGATGCTGGTAGTGTTTCAGATATGCACACACTTGATGGCCTAGGATGGTTCGTGTGTATTTTTGAAATGAAAGCAAAAACTTGACTCTCTTGATGCGAATGATTTTCTGGGCTAAGAGAGTGGCAATCCATTTTCATAGGTCTTTCCAGGCCAGTTTTAGGAAGAGCAAGGCAGAAATTGTTTGGGCGTGGCAAATCAGCCACACCCAAGCACATACTTGTCTTTCTGTTGATTGGCTCAGTCTAGTAGCTCACTGAGTTAAATTTAAAATACAGAGGGAAGTACGAGCCTTAAAGCTAGATGTACTACATATAAATCCCTGCTTCATTACTTAGTCGATATTGTACCCTGTGACAAAACATTGAGTCTCTATGCCAGATTTCTTCTTTCCTTCACCTAAAAAGTAGTACTAGATTATTGTAGAATTCCCCCAAAACCCATTATCATGCGTTAATTTTTATTAAAAGGCTCATTTTGGTGAAAAAGTACTCCTTGTACCTCAACATTCTCAGTGGTGTACATTTGAAGGTAGCATAAAGCAGTTTAAGCAGAGACAGAATAGTGCTCTGAGTTCACTTAGTCAACATAGTTTTAGTATCTATTAAGCACAGTATTCTGTGCAATATAAACATGAATCTAACAGCTTCATAAGCTCTAAAACTCTGAAGCATTTATGCTAATGCAAGTCCTCACTAGCATCAAAGGTATAGCAGCCAATGATGTACTATGCTTAGTTATTTGCAGTATATGCTTGTATGCACAATTTGCAGGGGCATCAGCATGTGGAAGACAGAAGACAACCTTAGGCGTCTTTCAGCTGATCCCCTCTACCTTGTCTCTGAGAGAGACTCTCTTCCTGGCCTAGAGCTTGCCAATTAGGCTAAACTGGCTGGCCAGTGAAGCCCGGGATCCTGCACATTTCCATTTCTCTAGCCCTGGGTGTACAGCCACCACACCTGGATTTTTATATGGGTGCAGGCAATGGAATTCAGTTCTTCCTGTTTGTTTGACACTTTATGTACTCATCCATCTTCCCATGGCCCGCCCGTGTGTGTGTGTGTGTGTGTGTGTGTGTGCCTAAGATGTTCTCATCTTTTTGTGGTACTTTCTGAAGGTGCAATAGAACCACGCTGTAGAAGCAGAACATCACAGCTTACTTAGAGTAATATATCCTGTAGCAGTAGAAAATGACCCAGGTCCATTTTTTCAGATTTCAATTGTATACAGTTATCCTCATCCACCCATCCACACACCTACGCATACAACTTGTTTTTCTGAGCTACATACAAGTGTCACAAAATATACCTTCTTTGGGATCAAAGCAGCTTTGTCTATGAATTAGCTGTGACACACCAATTTGGGAGACAGGAAAACATCCCAGTCAGATAATCCTACAACAAAAGACATGTAGAACTTAAATGTCTGATTGCTTATATTTTGATATAAAAAGCATTTACAGTAATTAATTTGGAAAATACAAGGAAATTTGAGCCACATTCAAGCATGAATCACACCTTTACTTAAAATGGCTTCTTCTGCCTTCCCATCTTTACTTACACCATGGAGGCCATCGGATATGACCCAGGAAGTGTTTAGTTACTGGCTCAGTGTTTGGACTCCATGTGTAATCTGCTGTTCTCTTGACAATACCTTCTTTGTATTAATATCTACCAAACATTCAGTTCTATGTCCTACGGCTTTTACTTCTTGTTATTCACACATGCTGTAAGAACTTTTCATTCCTCCTCTCTGTTCAGACAGGCATTCTCCCTGAGTTCTGGGCCAGCTCTTACACTCTCTGGGATGTAACCCCCCACAGCCTGTTTGAGTCAGTTTACATTCGTCACTCACTGTGGCTTTTAATGCTTGATGTTTGAGTCCCTGTCTGCCATGATTTCCACTTCAGTCCAGAGACTCATTTCATTACTCAGGATGCTTCTGAAAATGCCCTGCTCTGCTCCATGCTCTTCCCTCACCATCACCAAGGCTTGCTTTTGTTGCCTCTTCTTTGTGAAACTGTTTCATGCCCCTCCCTCACTGTTTCCTTCCCCAAATATTATTTTTTTTCCCTTTCTTATCCCCAATCCAAAATGCACACTGATCATCACAAGGCTTGGGTTTTAAAATGAGTTTCAGAGGTACAGTTTAGATTTTGCTGTATGCTTGTTTGATGCCTTGCTGTAGGACTTATTAGAAGCTAAGTGATAACTAACAATAGCCATTAGTGTGTTTGGGCAGGAAGGAAGTGTGTCTGATCTTTGTAATGTGGATACTGTTCCCTTGCAGGGTTTTTGATGCTTAGACTATTGATTTTTGTGACTTGGATTTGTTTAGGCTTTATGCTGATTCCCATCTACTGGGATTCCCATCTACCTGGCATTGGCTTTGTATAAGATTAGAACAAGACTTGAATGCAGGGAATAGTTTAAAAGCAGTGTTACAGGTCCTTCTCTCTGGGCACTATAGTATAAAGTTTCTGGCCTGTCCTTTCCTACTTAGCCCCAAGGTTTGGACCTATTCACATCCCAACTGCTGCTCAGTACCAAATAATCACACAAAGGCTTATATTAATTACATGTTGTTTGGCCTGTGGCTCAGGCATATTGCTAGCTAGCTCTTACTTAACCCATTTCTACTAATCTGTCTTGCCACATAGCGCGTGGCTTACCTGTGTTTTTTTTACATCTTCCTCTCTTGACAGCATTTCACAGCATCTCTCCTTGACTCCACCCTCCTTCCCCTTTATTTATGCTTAGATTTCCTGCCTGCCTATAAGCTGCCTTACCATAGGCCAAACTAATTTCTTTATTATCCAATGAAAATTCAGAATGTACAGAAAGATGTAACACATCAGGATACCCATGGGGGAGGGGGTGAGAAGGTACAGTGTCAAGGCCTTAATGACACAGACACTTGGACTCAGATGAGAAGGGAACAGCAGACTACTTTATTGCAGATATGGGGCAAACCTATATACACCCTCCTCCTGATTTCCCATTGACAGCAGAAGACTCCCATAGCTGTGTTGTTTCTCTCCCATTGGCCTCCAGCATCTCGATGATCATGGGTCACCAATCCCCATGCACAGTGGCAGACTCCAAGCTGGCTCAGCAGGAAGTAGCCAGTGCACACAACTCAGAACAGGGCAACTAGAGCTCCATCAGGCTATCCAACCTTGTTCCCCCCAACAAAGCAGATTAGCAATAATATGGTATTAGAGAATACCAATTAGCCAGATGCAGAGGTACAAACCTGTATTTCTAGTACCCAAGAGGCTAAGAAGAAATTATTTCTGTGAGTTCAGAGACAGACTAGACCACATACTGAGTTTTGAGCTAGTGTGCTCTATGAGATCCTTTATCAAAAAAAAGAAAAATGTGTATTATATATTTGGACAATATCATATAATGTTGTAGATATATAAGTTCACAACAAGATTAAATGAATACAGAATCTAAACAGAGGAAATTTAACCTACAGATGACAGGTAATAATTCTGGAGACATGCTGTATGGCTTGTCATATGAACAACTATGTGACTGGATAAATCCTGAGTTTCCTCCGGTCTCATTTTCTCAGTTTGTAAAGGGAAATAACAACTGTGCTAGTTCCTTTATGGATGTGAAAGATATATGAGTTTCTACATTTAAAAAGAGGATATGGCGCCTAACCTCAGTGGTTAAGAGCACAAGCTGCTCTTCCAGAGGTCCTAGGTTCAATTCCCAGCACCCATGTGACAGCTCACAATTTCTCTAACTCTAGTTCCAGGGGATCTGATGGCCTCCTCTGGCTTCTGTGGGCAGTACATGCATGTAGTGCACAGACAAACTTGCTGACTAAACACCTGTGTGTATACATACATATATAATATTTTTTTAAAAAAACAAAATGACAAAAACAAGGACATAATAGTGGGAGAGAGACAAGGTGGAAGGAGCTGGGGGGCTGGGGAGAAGTGTTGATAGATGGATATAATCAAAATATATTGTATAAATGCATGAACGTTTCCAAGAATAAAAATAGTATTTTTAAGAAGCACCCAAATTAGGTTGTGCTGTGAGGTGACAGGGTGATAGAGCCTTTGCTATCTGAGGATAGACAGCTTCAACTTTCCTGCAATCTTTCCTCATCTGTAGCTTATTTATTACATTTAATTACTCAGAGCAGTACATGTACTGCTGCTACTGCTGTGTGTGTGTGTGGGGGGGTCAGAGGATGACTCCCCTCTGTGTGTGTGGGGGGGTCAGAGGATGACTCCCCTCTGTGTGTATGTGTGTGAGGCATCAGAGCATGACTCCCCTGTGGGTCTCAGAGTCTGAACCCCTGTTTCAGGCCTGGCAGTGAGCACTCTCACCCTATAGTGGGCATCTCGCTAGCACATCTGCATCTCTTTCTCACCTCATTGCAATGATTATTTTCTCTTAGTCTGTTATCTCTGTCTTTCCATTGCTTAAACCTCAGTTTTTAACTTTCAGACATAGTATTGAGTCCTAGGAGATAGGTGTTTTTGATTTTCATACTACAAATTGATAGAAATAATTTTTTGGTTGTGAGCCTAGCCTTTAACGACTGAGCCACGTCTCCAGCCCAGAAATAATCTTTTTAAAGTATTGACTCCCTATTCTTTATTCTTTAATGTGGAGTCATTTTTTTTCAGAGATTGCATAATTCTCAGGGATTTCCTTAGTTAATAACCAAAATTAGCGATTATTTGAAAGAACATGTGTATAATTGCTACAAATCGCTATGCATAAAGTTAAATCATGCAAGCACATCTCATATACACATCATAAACTCAGACCATGAGGTCTTACCTCAGTTGGCTGCTTTGTGTATCACTCTGCACCCGTGTGAAAATTTGACTTCATCTTGTTTAAATAAAATGAATTGGGAACTTAAAAATTGCCACCAAGTGCATTAGTTAATTTTCTGTTTCTTTGACAAAACATGATGACCACAGCAACTTAAGAAAGAAAGAGTTTATTTTGGCTCATAGTTCCCAGGAGATGAGTCCATGACAGCAGGGTAAGCGCATTGCATGTAGCCTCAGAGCACCTGGAAATGATACAGGTCTTTCAAACTCTCAAATCCTGCCTCCAGTGATGGACTCCCTCTATCAAGGCCCCTTCTCCCAATCCCTCCATCTGTGCTACCAACTAGAGACCAAGAGTGCAAATACATGAGCCTCTGGGGACCATTCTTGTTCAAACCACTATAGGAAACAATTTAGTGTAGACTATACATTTTTACAGTTCTCTGAGGATTCACACTTGTCAAATATGTTTTGTGTGCTGCTGAGATGTAAGCAAGGGGCACACAGGGATGGGAAATATCTGTGAGCCCCACCGTCCATTCAGTGGGACTTAGTTAAGGGAACTTCCAATAGCACAGTGGTTCTTAAACCCTGATTTGCATCTGAATTATCTGGAAGACTTGATAGAGCATAGAGTGCTGAGGCACAATTTACAATTTCCGATTCAGTGGGATAAGGTAGAGCCAGAGAATTTGCTTATATTGTATCCCAGGTGTTGCTACTTCTGCTGGACAGACTTGACAAACTATTAGACCAGGTGTATGCATGAAATCAGTCCCTCCAAACTTTAGTTTGTATAAGAAAGAAAGCCGTCTCATTTCTCTATCTGTGTCTCACCATCTCTACTCAGACATCAGACGGTTTACTATTAGTGCCTGCTATAGGGTTTAAAAATTTTAGTTTAGATGTCCTGTGTAAACAAGAAAGGATATTGCGTTGATTTTTCCCCCAGGGGAGAGAAAGGGATAGGAAAAGGAAATAAGACCAAATAAGACTTTTATTTTAAAGTTGGAGGGGTATTTGATGAGGATTTTTTAAAGTTCTTCATGTTCACTGTCTGTGCATTTCTGGAATATCAGATCAGTGTAGCAGCTCCTCCAGCCTTGGTGTTGTCCACAGTCCCTCCTCAGTGAGGAAAAGGCACCATTACTTTGATGTCTAAGGAAACTTGTTTGGCAATAGCCATCGAGGGTCGAGGGGTGGGGTGGGGAGGGGTCGGTGAGGGCAGCTGGTGTGTTGTCAGCATTCTGAAAGAGTCTGAGGAAGTGCCAGGTTATCTCATTGCTGCAAATCTCTCTTTCAGAACTGGCTGACAGAGCTGGAGATCTTTGCAATAATCTTCTCGGCTGCCATCCATGACTATGAGCATACTGGAACTACCAACAATTTCCACATTCAGACCCGGTGAGGTGGTTGAAACATTTGTAGGACAGACACGACGAAGCAGGGATATAATTTTAGATGTCAGTGAATTGTGTATTTGTCATTTTCCTTTTATGTGGTTGCTCTAGTTTGAATTTTGAGCAGATTAACTTATGATCAATATAGGAGCCTGGGCGATTTAATTGAACACACAGCATTTTAAAACCACCTGCTGCTATTTCTCATATTTTATTCAGAACTAACGTGGGTCCACCTGTCTTCACTATTGTAATGGACAGGTGTTATTTATGTATGTTCTGTGCCTCCACTACCTGTTTCTAACAGGTGTGGTACAGGTTGCATAGAGCCCAGATGTCATGCAAATGACATCACTAAGTTCCGATAATCATTGGAGGGCTTCTGTTATGCTAAGAATAATGGAGCCTTCTCACCATCTGGTCTCGGAGACACTTTTTCTCTTTGCCTCTGCTCTTTTCTCTTCTGTGGCATACAGAAGACAGTGGTATTTTCTGTGCTGCATGCAGAAGGGGAGTGGAAGCAAAGTAAAGGACTTATGCTCTTTCTGTCCTTCTCACTTCTCCCCAGTGGAGTGGTCTGGACTCTTCCTGCAACCAAAATTTGTTGTCATTATTCCAAGGCCTTTCTATATAGGCAGAATCCCAAAAGACTGGGTCAGGGCTTTGCTTGGAGACAGACTGCAGTGACCCACAGCTGCCTAAGGAAGAGGAGTGGGAGGGGCAACCTCATGGAGTTTGTTCAGAGACCAAGAACAAATCCAGACAACTCACTATAAAGCCTATAGGTCATAGGAGGTGAGGAGATTAATGCCACAAAATACATCGACCAATATCTAACTTTGGAATTAAATCCACTTTGAAACACTGGCCCTCAGCAAAGCTTTGTCCAGTTCGCACAAGTTATTATCCCTGTTTAGAAAACTCAATGCTCAGACCATTTCTTCCAGATAAAATGTTAAACCTAACATTTTTAAGATGTATTAGACTCCTCCCCAGTTTGGTCAGCAGTAGGAAGATGTCTTCACATATATCAGTCCTGTTGTCAGACGGCCTCACTTCCATCACAGTCCTGGGCCTTGATTGTTCAGGGACTCTGAGATGGCACTTCCCATCCATAGGATGGTATCTTAGCTGAGAAACAGATGACGTCAGATTATCCAAGCTTCAATTAAGCTAGAGATACTAAAATAATGTACAGCCCTACGTCAGGTAACATTCAGCTATAGAGTAGTTTTTGAGGCTATATAAAAATTATATTCTCTGCTTTCAACTTCTATGTATAGCACTTCCATAAAAGAAAAAAATTAAGATCCAGTTGTAGAAGCAGTTTGCAGATAGTGACCACCAGGTGTCAGGTACTTAGAGAATTACAACTAAAATATATTAACTAGGACATTGATTGAATTAAATAAAAATTTAAATTATCCTAGAAATCTTAAGAAAGTTTAACACATTGACATTTTAATGTAAGAATGTAAATAAGGTCTTTCTATAAAGCAGATTTTAGCATGCTCAGGCTGCATGGCACACCCATATATTGATAATGAAGTCTCTTTCTTGTATCTACTGATAATATGTAATGGCATTGAGCCATTGGTAACCCAAATGGCATGGGGACAAGATCATTTCTAAAAACAGGAAAGAGTCACAGCACACCAAAACTTGTCAGAGGAGCAGAAAGGACCCCCCAGCTGTGTCCCAACCTGAAGGAGTGTGTGTCTCTCTGCTTAGGTCGGATCCAGCTATCCTGTACAATGACAGATCTGTACTGGAGAATCACCACTTGAGTGCAGCCTACCGCCTTCTTCAGGAAGACGAGGAGATGAATATTCTGGTCAACCTCTCCAAGGATGACTGGAGGTAATATGACATGACAAATTTGGAAGCCACTGAGGAATGTTGTAGACAGATGGGGTATGCTGCTACGGAGGAAATACACCCTGCATAAACTCCATATTCTCTCTTATAAAGTGCCCCAAAGCTTGCTAGCTTAACGTTTTTACATCCTTATGCAGATTGCCTATTATCATTTCTTTCTTTTATTTTGTTTTGTATTTTTAAATTTTGTTTGGGTAGGATTTTGTTAGAAAAAGATAAGTGATATTCTTTTTCCTTTCTGGTGTGATCTTAAGCTTTCTATGTTCTTTTTGTCTGTCTCCTGCTGGGTCAGAGCTGCTGGCACAGTCCGGGTCTGAACCTCTGGGACCTGGAGTAAGGCAGACCTATCAGTTGACACTAGAGCATATGCACACACAAACACAGGCATCCTTATTTGCTTTAGCCCTGAATTGTTGGCGATCATGTGCAAAGTAACACAAATAATAGGATAAGCTTAAACCATTTGAATATAGCCTCTGATTGATACAGTATGAAATTGAGTAATTTAAACTACATATGCAAATTAATGTAAATACAGTGAAGTCTGTTTGTGCATTCACTGTCTGTCTTAGGGTCTCTATTTCTGTAAAGAGACACCATGACCATGGCAACTCTTAGAAAACATTTATTTGAGGTGGCAGCTTATATTTTCAGAAGTTTAGTCTGTTATCATTATGGCAGGGAGCATGGCGGCATGCAGGCATACATGATGCTGGAAAGGGAGCTGCCAGCTCTACATCTTGCATGGGCAGCAGGAAGTGGGCTCAGACAATGGGCATGGCTTAAGCATATATGAGACTTGAAAGCCCACCCGCACAGTGATGCATACCAACGAGGCCACACCTACTCCAACAAAGCCATACCTCCTTGAAGGGCCATTTTCTTTCATACTACACATTCTATTCCCTGGCCCCAAAAGTGTTGTAGCTACATCGTAAGGCAAAAATGCTTTCAGTCCAACTTCTGAAGTCATCATAGTCTGTAACAGTCTCAAACCTATTTAAAAGTTTAAGGTCTCATGTCTTTTCTGAGATTCATGCAATTTCTTAACTGCAATCTCCTATAGAATTGAAATAATGAAACAGATCACATACTTCCAACATATAATGGCACAGGATATACATTGTCATTTTCAAATGTAGGGAAGGGAGCATAGTAAGGAAATACTGGACCAAAACAAGACAGAAAACCAGCTGGGCAAACTTCAGACTCTGCATCTCCATGTCTGGTGTCAAAGCACTCTTCTGCTCTCCATCTTCTTTCAGCTTTCTGGGCTGCAACATACTTCTCTGTCTTGGGCTGGATCCACTTGCCATTAGCAGCTTTCCTTGGCAGGTATCCCAGGATTCTGGCACCACCAACATCTTGGATTCTCCAAGGCAATCTAAGCTTCAACTCTGAAGCTTCACACAATGGCCTCTAGTCAGGGACACACCTGACTCATGCCTGGCCTCAGTGGCTTTTCTTAATGATGGAGGCAAATTTCACAGCTCCTTTCTCCTAACCTTGACTCTAAAGCCAGAACTACATGGCTGAAGCTGCTAAATTCTTCTCTTAACTGGGGCAGGAACTCAGCTTTTAGTTTTCTATGGTTTCCTTCACTGCCTAAGCTTGTTTATCATGGAACTTGCTAAGTAGACCAGGCTAGCCTCGAACTCATGACCTGCCAGCCTCTGCCTCCGGAGTACTGAGATGAAAGGGGTAAACCACCACACCTGGCTCTAAACTTTCTTTAATCTGTTTTACAAGCTGGATGGGATCTTACCCTGAGGACACCACCCCATTTCTCAGTCACATCTCCTCAAACACAGAACTTAGCTTCATTTTATTTCGTAGTGCTCTTTTTCTCCTTAAATTTTATATTTTGTAATTTATCCTGCTCAGCTTTCTCCTTTTTACTGCAAATCTTTATTATTACGACTTATAACCACACAACATAGTCTATACTAGAATGTTTTGAGATTTCCTTAGCCAATGGAATTAATCCAAATCTCTTTGATTTAGCCTCAGGCAGACTCTTTAAACAAGGGCAAGAGGCAGTTGATTCATCAAAGTATCACAAGAATGATCTCTAGGCAAAGTACTAAAATTTTCTCCTCTTAAAGCTCTTGAACCAAACTTCTCCCACCCAGTTCAACTTGTCCTCAGCACCACTGTCTTCCATGCGCTTACTAATATGACCAAATAGGCAGCGCTTAAAGCATGTCACTGCTTCCCTAGCCCAAAACCATATTCCTTCAAACTAAAACATGATAAGGCCTATCTCAGTAATACCTTAGTCCCTGGTACCAACTTCTGTCTTAGTCAGCATTCATATTGCTGTGAAGAGACACCATGATCACAGCAACTTTTAAAAAAGAAAACATTTCATGAACTGGCTTACGGTTCACAGGTTTAGTACATTATCAGCATAGTGAGACAGGGCTACATGCAGCCAGACATGGTGATGGAAATGAGAGTCCTACAGCTTGACTTGCAGGCAACAGTATGTGTGGTCTGAGACACTGGATCTCAAACCCCACCTCCACAGTAGACACATTTGTTCTCAAAAGACCACATTTACTCCTACAAGCCATACTTCCTGATAGTGCCACTCTTTGGGGGCCATTTCTTTCAAACCATCACATCATCTATATCCGTGTCTCTTGGCACTGTTACCTCAAAGAAAATAAATATTGATGAAAATGAAAATGATTATATATTTGAGATATCAGAACATCTTGTTGAAATATATATGTATATATGTATACAATAACTATGGAAAACTAGAATAAGAGCAGTAAATAGCATTAACAGAAAAGTAGAAACAGCAATTTTATGGAAGAAACCCATAAAATTGTAAACAATAGAAAAAAATAGCAAAGCTAAAAATCTAATTCTTTGAAAAAAACCAAATTTATAAGTTTCTAACTTGACTAAACTAGAACATACATTGCCACTGTCAGATTCTATATATTCCAAATATATAAGAAAATATTTCATTATTGTTTCATCATGTTTGATAATTTTGGTTAAATAAACAAATATTGTGCAAAATATAATTTATAAAACCTCACAAAAGATAAAATTGATAATTTTAATATTCCTGTATCTATTAAAACAATTTAAGTTTGCTGTCGAAAGTCTTCACACCAGGAAACCTCCATTCTTGACTATTCTTTTTAACAAAATCTTCGAAAATACAAAGAAGAGATCATTACAATGTTAGGCAAATTATTTGTAAAATATTAGAAGAAGAAATTATTTTCTAATTTGCCTCATGAGACATCATTTTAAACAATATACTTTTCTAAGACCATCACAAAATTAATCTTGGGGACTACTGAACCCATGAACATAAATACATCAATTCTCGTTAAATAATAACATAATGCTATGTGGAAAGCCTGTTTGGATAGTGTAGCTAATTTTGCATCAACTCAACTTGGCCACAGTGAGCCTTGATATTTCTTTGAACACCTTTTAAGTTTTTAGTTGAAGCTAACTTATGAATGAGTGGACTCAGTAAAACAGACTGTCATTCCTAACATTAGTAGGCCTCCTCCAAGGAGCTAAGGGTTCACCTAAATACTATAAAAGGCTCACTCCCTCCCCAAGTAAGATCAAATTCTCTCCACCTGAGTTTGAACTGAAACCTTCTTCCTAAATCTTGAGTATGTTGTCTTTTGACTGGAGTATAGCCTTGGCCCTAAAGGTCATTAGCTTGCTGACTGCCACAGCTGACCTTGATTCTTGCCCACCTTCATATGTCTGTAGGTTAGTTCCAGGGCTGGAGATTTAGGCTAGTTGCTAGAGGGCTTGCTTACTATGCATGAAGCCCTGGGCTTGATCCCTAGTACTGTATAAAATTGAACTTATAATACCTGTCTGTAGCCCTAGCACTGGGAATGTGGAAACTGGAGGCTAAGAATGTCAAGGTCATGTACCTCTACATAGAGAAGTCACAGCCAGTCTTGGATACAGGAAACCTTGTCTCACAAACAAACATAAATTTTATAATGAATGTTCATATATATAAACATACATAAATATATTTGTATTATACTAAAGAATTCTCATAACTATAAGGCATTATCCCAAGATGTACTGTTAATTTTGCACTCAAAAACAAATTAAAATAATTCACCATATTAAAAGAAAATAAGCAAGTAAAGAAAGCCAGGTGTTGATATATGCCTGTAATGCCAGAACACTGGTGACTGAGGCAGGAGGATCCTGAGTTGAAATCTGTACTGAGGTATTTTAGGCCAACCAGAGCCATTATAGTGAGGCATCTACTCAAACAAACATCCAAACCCAAAACTAAGGATGTGCTAATTTCAATAGCTAAATACAAAACATTTGACAAAAGTCATTACTTATCAAACATAAACTCTCTTCCAGTGAGAAAAAAAATGGAGGCTATAGCATCTCCAGCTGGATAAGGCAGCAGTGTGAAGGCAGAGCTAATATCCACCTTCATGGTGAAATGCTGAATCCTTCCCACTCAAGATTGGGGACAAAATGAGTATTGTGATATTATATTAAACAATATAAAGTGTTTCTGTAATCAAATAAGATCTGATTGCACATAAAGCCTTAAGATTGTTATGGCAACTACTGAAACCAATAATGAATTTTATGAGGCCACTAAATACAAAATTAATATAAAAAATAATAGACTAGAGTTAGCCATTAAGAAATTATATTTAATTTTTTTCACAAGGTAGGAGATAACGAATTGAATTTGTTGAGATCAGTGTGAAAACATCTCAGAAAACCAAGAATAGAACAACCATATGATTCATATCCCCCACTCCTGGATGCAATCACAAAGAAATACATGAAGATAACATAGAGATACCTGCATACCTATTTTTTGTGACCATGTTCACAAGACTTAAGCTATGAATCATCTCAATACCCATCTTGGCTGAATGAGTAAAGAAAACATAGTCCATATGCACAATGGACTTTTTCTGACATTTATTAATTTGTGAGAGGGACGGTGTGTACATATATGACAGATGCACTATGTTCTTTCCTTCCATGTGGGCAAAGTCAGATGGTTAGACCTGGTGACAAGTGCCTTTACCTTAACACTAAGCCGGGAGTTCTCATCATGTGGGTTACAACCCCTTGAGGGGTAGAATGACCCTCTCACAGAGATCATATATTCTGCATATCAGATATTTACGTCACAGTAGCAATATTATAGTTGTGAATTTGTAATGAAATAAATTTATGGTTGGAGCTCAGCACAGCATGAGGAACTGTATGGAAGGGCTGCATCATTAGGAAGGTTAAGGACCACTCACTGCTCTACTAGGACAGAGGTTCAGAATGCAGCACCGTGATAACAGTGATAGTGGCAAGGATTGTACAGAAAAGCACTGAGATGGCTTCAGGACACAGACTTCTTAGAGCAGAAAAGGTGAGAAGCATTTTTTTAAAATAGTAAATTCAATTTAATGAAAATTAAACTTGTTGGAAGATACTGAATTGATGTAGGCCAAAAAAAAAAAAAAAAAAAAAACTGGAGAAATAGAGATATTGTGCATACTCTATTGGGGCTTGTGTTCAGAAGCATAATGTACCTTGATGATTCAATAGTGAGAGTTTTTAAAGAAACACCCCTTGTTTAACAAGTCAAAAATAGTTGGAACACAGTATTCTAAAAATTGATACACAAATGGTAAAGGTATATGAGAGGTATTTAGCAATTGTCTTTGTTCAAGAAAATGCGAATTAAAACCACAATGAGACACCCCTACATGTTCACTTGATGGTTAGAATTAAAGGCTGACAGAAGGCAAGGAAAAAAAAAACCTAGAAGCTTAACATATTTGTCAAGAATGTGAACTTGAAGAGTCACTTTGCAAGGAGTTTGTCATTTTTTTTAAATGGAATGCTCAGACACCTAATGAAACAGTCATTCTATTTCTGAATATTTGCTCTAAAGCAATGAGACCATGTCCATATAAAGACATGCACACAGCTACTCAAACACCTTATTTTGTAGTCACCCTACCTAATGTAGAATATACTAAATATACATAAGCTGATCAGTATATAACAAACTGTAGTAACTGGAATATCTTTCAACTGAAAGTCGCAAGAAACTATGGATGACCTACTCTACCATAATTGGCAAATTCTTATGCTTAGGAAAGAGAACATTTTGTTTTATATTTTGTATGTATTTATGTATGTGTACAATGCATGTAAAATATTGTGTATATGGTTGTAACATGCTTATATACTTGTCATCTCAATACATATTTATATAATTAACATCACATACACATGCTATATATACACACACACACATATATATACATATGTAGAAGTGGGACTGCTTGAATGTGATGAAAGTATTTGTTGTCATGAATGCAATAGTGTTTTCAAAGACTTATTCAGCTACTAAAACCATATTTTGAATCATATCATTCTTATAGGAGCAGATTATTTTGAGGTATGTTAAACCTCAGTGCAGTTGTTAGTTCAGTATAGCATCTAGTGGCTTTCAGGAGCTCAGGGGAGAAACAGAGCAAGAGGAAAATTAGGAGTGCACAAATCATTCCATATGATGCTAAAATATAGACGTGTGGCAGGGGCATCTATCAAATACCATTGAACCATGCAAGATGAAGAGTGAGCCCTAAGTAAGCTATGAACTTTATTTAATAAATGTTTGTTTGGTTTTTGTCTTTTTAAGACCAAGTCTCTCTGTGTCATCCTGGCTGTCCTGGAACTCACTCTGTAGACCAGGCTGGCCTTGAACTCACAGAGATTTGCCTGTCTCTACCTTCCACATGTTGGGATTAAAGGTGTGACCCTCACCAATCAGTTCATTTAATAAATGTATTAACATTAGTTTGTCAGTTGTAACTCATGAACCCCACAGAAGCACAGACTGTTGTGATTAGTGAAACTAAAGGAGAAGAGATATCACGATATAACCTGCTCCATTTTTCTTTCTTTCTTTCTTTTTTGAAAAAAAAAAGCTTGTTTTTAAAATGTGGAATACACAATGTACACAATAAATTATCAATCTAGTTTCTAGGATTATTTCAAATTAATTTTATCTTAAAAATGAATTCAACTAAGAAGCGAATGCTTTAATTCAGATTTCAGCTTCACTGTAGCATTCCTTTTATGTTAATTTTACAAATGACAGATGTTATCATTTTCTTTTGTAAATACTTATTTTATTTGTAAATTCTGTGCATATATGTGTGTCTGTCTATGGGCATGCACACACAAATCTTAGTGCTCAGCAAGGAGATCTCCTGATGTGGGTGCTTAGAATCACACTCAGGACCTCTGCAAGAGGATTAAATGCTCTTAACTCTTGGGCAATCATTCTATCCCCTCTATCATATCCCTAAAACAGTCTTTAGCTCTTAACCTTCATCTATATCCCACTTCATAAAAATTCCACTGAAAAGACTGGTATTAGATTTGAAATATCGGAAACAATGAACTAATTTTCACTAAATATAGCAAAAAAGAAAAAAAAAAACCTTGGATTTTCCTTTTCTTTGTTTGCATGTCTGTTCTTCATGGGTATCTCCAAAAGGGAGTTTCGAACCTTGGTAATTGAGATGGTAATGGCCACGGATATGTCCTGTCATTTCCAGCAAATCAAAGCCATGAAGACAGCCCTGCAGCAGCCAGAAGCGTGAGTAGCCTGTGACATCATGTTCTCATAGGACTTGAACTAAAATTTGCACATTTTATACATTGAAAACATGTCGCCTTCAGGATAATGGTTGAGTTATTTCAGGAAATAGTGATTTCTGGAACAAAGAGCTTAAACATCATATAGCATCTCACAATTAGGTAGAGGTTTACCACAAACAGAGTTGGAGAAAATACAAGACATAGAGCCAGTTTGTCCCAATTAGTAATTAGAACTAAAGAAAAAAATGTTAGTTAACTTTCTGTTGTCTGGTTGAAAAAATACAGCCATTCTATATATTGGTTAAATGAGAAGCCGCTTGTTCAGTAAATACTGAAATGTTTGTTCACCAATGTGTGGCAGTACTTTTGCCCTTTCCAATTATGATGTGGACAAGCAGAGGTGATTTTAAAGATTTTTGGAACTTTCAGTATTTAGGGTGTGTGGTCACTGTGTGCTTGTATGTGTTGGGTTTGCAGAATTGAAAAGCCAAAAGCCTTATCGCTCATGCTGCACACAGCAGACATCAGCCATCCTGCAAAAGCATGGGACCTCCATCACCGCTGGACCATGTCTCTCCTGGAGGAGTTCTTCAGACAGGTACTTGGTCTTTTGCTGCTTGCCAGGGTTGGCACTGGGTGGGATTTTTGGGAAATGAATGTTTCAGCACCTTTCTCTGGTAGGGGCCATAGGACAGTTATTTTCTTTGGAGAAGGAGGCTTTTCTTAGTTATTTTTTGTTTTATTTTTCCTGTATGTGCACTGTTTAAATTTTATCTACATTATGATTCTCAGGACATTTTGAAATGAATTCTCTCTCAGGCATATCTCCTTAAAAGAGTGTTTCTTGTGGCAGTCTCTTGTCTAATTGTCATTTGAAGAGGATATTTTCTTTTTCCTTTTTGACTAACCAGTTGCCAAAAATGTTATTTTGGTATCACCCTGTGGGACTAAGTTGATAATCTTTGACTCCTGTCTCTTAGTATTGAGTAGATTGTTTCTTTTGATGGATGGGCCATAACACAATTTTTCAAAACTAATATATGGCAACTTTGAGTCAAGAAATCACTAGAGTTATTGTTCAAGTGCACTTAAATTTGACTACACTTTTAATCCAGAGTCATGTTATCTATAAGAATAGATAGTATTTAATGAATATGCATTGCTTTATGCTAAGTATGAAAATGTGGATATAACAGAATAAAAGAAAGAATTCATTTGCACACCTCTAAGACAGAGGTCTTTGGGGTTATGGTTAGGGTTAATTCTCAAGCCTGACACAGATACTGGCCTCACCTTGAGAAAAGCTGCTACACGGACACTTGCTTTGAGACATGAGACCCTGAGGCTCAGTCAATGAAATGTAGATTTCAGACCTCAGTTACTGTTAGTTTGTATTTGTAAATGAACTCAGCTAATTCTTATTCATTCAAGACGGAAGGAAGCACATAACATGGGTTTTGAGAACTCTAACCCCATAAAACAGCATTTAATGATTTACCCTTACTCCTCAAATAATAAGGGATAGGCTTCTTCTCTAAGCCATAGTTCATTTTCTGCTGCTATAATACCATACCTAAGATGAAATAATTTATAAAGAATAGATATTTATTTAGATCATGGCTTTGCAACCTAGAATGCCATTAGCCTGGCATTGGCATCTGGTAAACATACTTGTTGGGAGCATCACATGGGGTATTAGTGACCTATTCTCACAGTCTTATCTAATCCATGCTATCTCCCAAATTCTCTAAATACTGTTAACATAAGACTTTAAGGAGTAAGTCTTCACCATCTTAGCTGTGAGGATGCACACACATTGATCACTGTGGGCTTGGGCATGAAATTCTCCTGATGGTCTTGGAAAATATTGCACACAATTTTATGTCTGTATTTTTTTTCTTTATCAAACTGTCCCAGTTGTCTGGTAGTAAATGGGACTAGAATTAACAGTTACCAAAGCCCCAAGCTTCCTTCGGAGCTTTATTCCAACTGCTTTGCAGCCCAGAACTAATCAAGTCAGCCTGCTAATTCCCTTGTCTTTTGTGACTTGAAAGAAGAGAAATGATTTAGGCTAAGTTTAGACAGATATTCTTAAGAACCTGTCTGCATTGAATATCCTGTGTTCTCTGCAGTGTGTCCATGGGTACCAGTCCACATATGCACATCCACACTTAGCCCAAGCTCATGTGCTCTGCCGTGCATGGGATGGCTCGTTTGCACGTGTATCATGTGGCCTTCTCAGGCTCCATGATGAGTGGAGTGGAGTGAGGAGTGGGCGGGGGAGGAGCCTGAGTGTCACAGGTATGATCCTGATGAACACACAAGGACAACTGACTACAAATGAATCCTTCAATAAGGGCTTACATTAAGCCATTTTTAAATAGCTGTCTTTCTAATGATAGTGAGAGCCTTTTCTCCACATACCCACCCCCTCCTTTTTCATGTGCCCCCTTTGATGTAGTTTTGTAAAAATTCCCCCATCGTGCTGGTAATATTCAGTCTGTAGCCAGTGGACAGATCATGGCTAACCCATGTACTTTGATAAATTGAAGTGATTCCTTTTTTGAGTTATAAGAGTATGTGAATTGCTTCATTATGTGAACATTATTTCCTCACCATGAAGGAAACCTTGTTTGTATACATACACACATAGGTTCAGATGGAGTGAGAATGTGCTAGGGGCAATATGGAAATAACCACACTGAAGTTCTTGGCCTATGGGACTGGACTTAGCTCACTGGACTTGAATTGGCTTTAGGGAGTATAATTTAGTAAAATGTTTTTATTAGCCCAGATTCCAGAGAATAGGAGGTAACTCATGGAAAGAGTAATGCTCTCCGAGCTCTTAATGATAGCTTCAAAGTCAGACAGTTCACATGGAAAATCTCCAAGGGACCAGAGAGCCTTCTAAAAATTATATCAGAAAGTTGGTCAATATTTCAAAACAAAGGGATAGCTAGCCCCTGCAAACATAGTTCTGGAGTCCTTGCTCTTCTGACGGAGTGAGGGAGGACCATCTACAGCTTCATAACCAGGTTCTACGGAATCTACAGCACAGCCACAGGGTACTTTGAAATGAAACACTGACTTTGAAGAACTATGTTTGCCTTAGGAAATCCACCTTGTTCTGTAAAGTTTCAAAGTTTGTTTTCTTTGTATCACTCTGCACTTTTACATTTTGGAAACACCTCTTGAAATTCTTTTCATCTCTTCTGTCTGTGGGTGTTTCCTCATTTGTTTGTTTTATTTCACAAGCATTGTTGGATTTTCCTTCTCTCCCCCACAAGATTGTGTTATCATTTTATCGTTTTTCTTTGCTGATACTGTTTCCGTCTTTATTCATCCCATATGCTTTTATTTTTCCAACTCCGTGAGTTCAGTGCTCACTTGATTTGCTTTCCTGTTCACTTGTTTAGAAAACAGAAACTGAGAAGTATTTGTTTATTGGTGCTTCTGACACATGGTGCTCCAAGGCTGCATTTAGGAATAGTCTTTAAATTTCTTTTATTTTTAAATTCAAGAGTTACCTCAAATAGAATATTTTCAAAACTTTCTGTAATATTTAGTGATATTTTCTTCACTTAATAGACTCCAAATAGCTTTGTTTTTATTGGCCAAGTCATTCGCTATTGTTTGGGACTTAAATGTATGCATACAGCCCCTTTGTGAATATCTGTGGATCATGAATGATGTCTGTGTCTTATTTTCAGGATGCAGTCAAAAGAATATCAGGTATCTCTGTATGATAGTAAATCTTCTGCTACTGTGACAAAGCACCTGAGAATATGAACTTAAAAGAGGGCAGAGATATGTGGGCTCATGGTTGCCGAGGTTCTGTACATGATTAGCCTGCTCCGTTGTATTTAGACCTGTGACACGACAAAAACACCATGGTATACTGTAAGGGGTATACTAGTAACCAGAAAACCAAGAGAGCCAGAGTAGAAAGTTCTGAGGATGCAAGATACGCCTTGAAAGGCAAGCCCTGGTGACTCACTTCCTCCAGACCCATTCAGCCATGAGCTCATTAGGACTGAGTCCATTGTGCCAGCTGGGGACCAAGTTGTCAACACATTTTATATTCCGTCACAGCAATTTGCCTTCTTCATTGTGTCAGTTAAATAACTTAGATCTTACATGTAATTTTTAAATGTGTGAGCTGCCATAGGCTGGCAGGCGCTTCTATAATTTTTTCTTTCCATGCATTAGACTTCTTGCTCTGTACGTGCTGATTCTGTGTCATTGGTTCTTGGCTCTTTGTTGGTATTGAGTGCTCATAGTATGCAATAGCTCTGATAAATATAAAGTCTCTTTAAAAAGCTACCTTATGCACCTTATGCTTTTGCTAAAATTCTTATCTGACTCCACTGGGACATTACTTAGAAATAGCATTCAGATGTTGGGACAGTCTTGGCTGCAGGCTATTAAGGTTTCTTAGTGTGACTAACATATTGGTAATGCTCATTACAATTAGAGTCTGCTAGCTGGAACAACTTCACTCCATGTTTATCAAACCTTGACTTCAAATATGTCTACCTCTATGGCGATACTAATTCTTTTAGTAGTTTGTTTGTTTTTTAATTTGCCTACATGTCTTTTTGTAACTTTGCCTCATGATAAGCCCTTTAGGTTTGGACTGTTATCCCACATTTAACAGACAAAAAGTTGGGAAATAGCAAATGGCTGTGACTTTCCTAGGACCATACACCCTGCAGTAACAAGGCAGGATTCAAACACAGACAGGTAGCATTATCCTGAGTGAGTTTCTGTCTACAAAAAAGAAAGAACACAGTCCACTGACAGACATGCCTCTGGCCATGACAGAAAGACTGAACTTGCTTTTTATGATTTTAAAAGCCATCTCCATCAACAGATGTCCCATGGCTCTTGTATTAGAGCAGTATTGTTGGATGCCATGAAGAATATTTTGTCTGAACAGCTGTGCTGTGTTATTGTCTAGTAACTGATTCTTTCTAGTCTACTTTTCACTGTAGATCAAGTATTAGGACAGGAAACAGATGCATGCACTCTCTTTGTGTGTGGCTTTAGGTTATGTTAGGAGACAAGTTATGTCAGTAGGTTTGAATTTCCCTTTTGGAGACTATTCACCATTGGGGGTTCAGTGACTACAAGAAGGCCACAGGTAGCTGCAGGAAAACTGTGGAGAATACAGTTATTCTGACTTGATGCTGGCTCTAGGCCACAGAACACATGGACTGCTGCCTGGTTTTCTATGGGGAGCCTGTTGGTGCCCACTGAAGCTTTCTTTGGGACAGCATGAGACTTTGCATTCAGAGGGAATGATTACTCTCCAGAAGCCACCACTTTTGTTTAGAGAAGAAGTCCCACTAGGACTTATTATACAATATAATTGTAATAATTAAAATAAAGTGGCCTAAGTGGTAGCTGGGGTTGCTAAATAAAATCCGGGCTGTTCAGTCCACTATTTTTTTTTTAACCATGACCTTCTGTTTTTCTAGGGTGACAGAGAAGCAGAGCTGGGGCTGCCATTTTCTCCCCTGTGTGACAGAAAGTCGACCATGGTTGCTCAGTCACAAGTGGGTAAGTATTTGCTTGGATGGAGCATCAGATGGCATGTTTGCGGCAGGTAGGGCATTGTGATCAGAGATCCCGGTTGGGGCTCTGGTTCATTGCTACTATTCTTTGACAGGGTAAAGTGTTATCATTCTCTTTGGGGCATAGCTTGTTCTGGGCAGTAATTAGACAGTGAATCTTTGGGGTCCCCATCATTCCTGCCCAAAAGAAAGTGGGCTTCAACTTCTTAAGGAAATGGCTGTACATACTGTCGTTAGGGAGCCCATTTTTCCCTCATGCCCCTTTCCTGCTTCAAGTCACCTTACCATCTCCACTTCTTCTTCTTTCCATTTTTTGAGACAGGGTTTCTCTGTGTAACAGCCCTGACTGCCCTAAAACTCACACTGTAGACCAGGCTGGCCTTGAACTGACTGTATAACTAAGGACCTTGAGATTCACCTGCCTTTGCCTCTAATGTGCTGGACTTAAAGGAGTGTACCACTCCCGCCTAGCCATCTCCCTTTCTCGATGCTTCTGTCCAAGTTTACGACTGTCCTTCTTCCTAGGAGGCCTCTTTTAAATTGTTTTGGTTTTCTCACACCTTTTCTTCATTACAAAAAAAAGTGAATTACCATAATACATGCATTACAAAAACTCTCTGCTGTGGGAGAGGGAAACAGTGTTATACATCACACCTAAAATAAATGTCATGAGTGAATTCTACTTTAGAATCTATAATCACTAAAAACTCAATTTAATGAGGAATTCTGCCTTTTCTATTTGTCCATTTTGGAGGAGAGATGGGGTCTCTTATAATCCAGGCTGAGAATAAACTGGCCATTTAGATAAAAATAATCTTGAGCCCAGGATGGCCATGAACTGACTGTATAGCTAAAGACCTTGGCCTCCTGACCTTCCTGTCTTTGACCCCCAGGTGCCATCGTGCTTGAACTTTATGGGATCATTCATTGTTATTTGTTTCATCATGATATATCTTGGGTTCCTTTTAGGTAATGGCCACTGCTAGGAATTATAATAGATTCTATAAATTCAAAAAATAACTGTACATAGTACCTGCTGTTAAAGATATTACTAGACCAATATTAGACAGCGGGCAAGATGTTAGGAAAACAATGTATGCTAGAGCATTATGCATGCTAAAGGTAGAATTCCTAACATTTCACAGTGGAATACATAAACAGTATGAGACCATTAGACTCATGGTCCACACAGGCTTATAAAGGGGTAATATCTGAGCTATAGCTAAGGAAGTATTCAAGCAGTGTCTCTAGGCAGGCAGCACTAGGCAGAAAGTAGTCCATGTTAACAATGGCTTTAGATAAAATGATACTGCAGACAAGAGATAGAGAAAGCAGAGAGATTACAAACTCCTTTAAATGGTCAGTGAATTCTCAATGGCTCCAATATGGCAGGAACACTGGATAGAGAATAGGATACTGTAAGAGACTTTATAGAGAGAAATCTGGGATTTTATATTTTACAAGAATAGCGCACTTGTTTATACTTTCCCATAGGAAATGAGGGCGTATGAAAAGAATTCTGTGTATCACCAAATACTGAGGTTTGAGCTCAAAATTAAATTGTAGTAAACTGCAAAACAAATTTTGTTACCAGCATTTCCTTAATCAGATAGACAGCTTTTAATTTGTGGGTTACAGTACAGCTTGGGTAGCATCCTTCTCTGCTGAGTTCAGCACCAGTATTGCTATCCCCCTAGGAACTGTGAAAACTAATCTGCATCCCTGCATTTCCAGATACCCACTCATAGGAGTGGGCAGTGACTCCCTTAGAGGGCATTTGTTTCTGTCCTTATGTGTGACTATGGATGACTTTTCCCAGTCCCTGGTAGTGCCAATGTATGTACTTTTTTCACTCAGTGTGTCACAAGAACTCAGCTAGTTCTCTCTCTCTCTCTCTCTCTCTCTCTCTCTCTCTCTCTCTCTCTCTCTCTCTCTCTCATTGTGGTTTTGTTTTTGTTTTTGAGTTAAGCTAGCTTTTGCTATCACCCCAGTATGGCTATCTATAAAGGTTTCATTGCAGTAATGACGCTAACCCAGTTTCTAGTCCTTTCTTCTAACTCTTCCCATGTGTTCTGCCTCCTGTAGCTCAGGTCAGCAGCTTGCAGCTCATCCTCTGTCTTCTCTCATTTCTTCTCCTGTGTGTTGCTTGAGCCTCCAGGAGGGATCCCTCTAGAGCAATGCTGCCTCCCATGCTGTGTACATGTGTGCCTTTCGTGCCCAGTCTACAATAGCTCTGATTCTCGATTTCTTACCTTCTGTTTGAGCAGTTGCAATAGCTCCTAACAAGATTTTCCCACCCTCTGGTTTTCTTCCTCATTGCCTTCCCATGCCTCTTGCTGCATGAACTGTATCAAAGCTCATTTAAATATATCATCACAAGGCTGTCTGGATATTATCAGGCCACCCCTGTTCTCCAATTCTAAACCCCAGGAGCTTTATTCCCTGAGCTGTAGACAATTGACTTTCCTGAACCCTTTTTTCAAGTTCAGAACATTCCCTCCACCCCAGTCATTCCCCAGACATCTCCTGCACACTTTTCCACCTCTGAAAGTCCTTCTACCCAGAGTGACCAGCCACATAGTTCTTGCCACTCATCCATAAGAGCTCAGCTCAAACCCAAAGCCTCCACGCAACTGCTCACTGATCTCTACATGAGTAAAATGCCTCCTCTTCATTTTTTAATTTCTTTCCCAGGACCCTTCACCTGGGCTTCTCCTTTAGCTCTGCAGAAACTCTAAGGGGTCATTTCTGTGCTCTTTAAATTTTACCTATAAATTCTGTGAGGGCTGTTGAATTGCATTATTTATCTTCAGCCTTTTACAAAACACATCACAGTGTTTATTATATAGCAGGTGTTAAATTGCATTTTTAAGCATTCAATTGAATCATTTATTTAAAAGTCCTAAGAAAATTATATAGGAGATTGAAACTGACTTCTGACATTCAGGAAGAATGAGGCCAACTAGCTCTTGGTGTATTTGGAGCTCCTATGTAGATGCAGTGTTTTGTTTGGTGGGTTAGTAAAGAAAAACTAATTGGTTTCCGGTGGTAAACCTCTTCTGGTCCCTGTTAGCATACTGTTACCTGAGTCTCTGTTGCTTCCCTGTAGGTTTCATTGACTTCATTGTGGAACCCACCTTCACTGTGCTCACAGATATGACTGAAAAGATTGTGAGTCCGTTAATTGATGAAACTTCTCAGAGTGGTGGGACAGGCCAGAGGCGCTCAAGGTCAGTGGGAAGTCTGAGAGCTGGGTGGAGATGGAATTCTCTTGGGAGTGGGGGGAGATATGTTATTGCAATGACTGTACCTTTCCTACTTTTTACACAAGACATATCTGCCTCCTTTCTTCCAGAGGATTTGTAATGATACTATCTGCATTCTCTAGGCTGGCCCAGAACTGGTGGTCCAAAGCCAGAGTGGGAGACTCCCATTGTCTGAAGCCTTTGCCTCCAATAACACTGACCACTACACCTCTCCTGCTTTGCACACAAAGCAAAGCCCTTGTTCCTCCTTAGGCAGAAGATCATGCTTTTGGTCAGAGTTCTTACAAGAAATGAGGCTGGCTTTCATTTTATTTCTAAGTTCAGGAATAAAGTAGAGTACAGATTTTTTAAAAATATAACAATACCTCAAACTTAAGTGTTTTCAAGTGCTGTGAACCACAGCATAAAGCATGAAGATATCATATGTAGATCAGTAAGAGGTCAAACTCTACAGCCAGAGTTCAGGCTTAACAGCCTGACTCCACTGCTTATTAACATGTTTAGACTCATGTAAGTCAGCTCCATGCCCTAGTTTTCTTCCCTGAGGCTATTATAGAAACAAAGACCGAGCAACTCTACAGGAAAGGTTATTCAGCTTATAACTCCTGGTTATAATCTTTCATTGTGGGGAAATCAAGGCAGGAACATGAAGCAACTAGGCACATTCATACTCAAGAGTCAAGAGAATCAATTCATGTAGATTTACACCCACTTCAATTTTTCCTCCTTTATACAGTCCAGGACCCAAACCCAGGGAAGTCCCACAGTAGGCTTGGCCTTCCCATATCAATTAATGTAATCAAGATAATCACTCACATTGTGTAAACTGATGAACTTGATCTAGATAATTCCTCATTGTGACTCATTTTTCAGGTTATTTCAGATAAGCAATTAAACTAACCTGATACTCATAGGTTATTGAATTATTCAGGATTTATAAGATCCTTGCAAGGCCTTCATAGTAGAAGTGCTGGCTCCAGTAAAGCTGGTATTTAATCTTTATTGACATTGCTGATTCTGATACTATAGCTGCTGCCACCTCTGCTCTGGCTACCACTATTGCCTTAGCATTGTCCTGACCACCTCCACCTCCACCACTACCAACCCCATTACAACTACCACCTCCACTACCACCACCATCACCAACCCCATCACTACCACCACCATCACCACCACCTCTACCACCATCCCACTACTACTTCCTCCACCACCTCCACTACCTCTACCATTACCAACCCCATTACAACAACCACCATCACCTCCACAGCTTCACCATTTCCAGTATGGCTGGTAGCTGTTGCTAAACCCATTGTAATGTAAAATGAGAAGGAATGAGCACGGACATGAATGAATAGGGAGGAAGCAAAGAAAGAAAAACTCTAGGATGCTTAAGATGAATGAAACCGCATTGAAGATGCTAAATTCAAGAGCAGAAGTCCTTGCTGAGTCTACATATGTTCTTAGCTCTTCGAGTACTGGCTAAGATGAACTCTAGTAATCCTTCATTATCATTTAGTGGATCTGACTTATGGCAGTAACTGGTATAGCTACTTAGGAATATACGATGCTTCAGAAGAAAGCTACCTTGTGATATTTGGAACACATACCATGTTTAAAGCACAAAGCAGAATTCATTTAAAATTAGATCTTTGGCATGGTTTGGTCATCCACCATCCCTAAGAAACACAAGGCAATTGTTGCCTTTTCTGAGCCTGGGGAACGCAGATTAGAGAAATCTAAAGGCAAGTAAAATGGCTACGCAGGTAAAGGTTCTTGTCATTAAGCCTGATATCTGAATTTGATCCCCAGCACCCACATGATCAAAGAAGAAAACACTTCCTAGGTATTATCTTCTAACTTCCACATGCGTGCCCTGGTAAATGCAAATAAGTGAATAAATAAATAAATAAAAAAGTGTAATAACCATAAAATTAGAGGGATCTTGAGTCCCGGAGGAGGGTAGACCTGGAGAAAAGGGAGCAGTTGGCTGAGTTACTTGGAAAGGTCAGTGTGCTAGTAGGTAGAAGCACTATGAAGCAAATACAACTCCAAGTTTAAATTTGTTTATTTCAAAGATCAGAACAAATAAATGCCAGAGGTTCTGGTTACCAAAGCAGAGTGTTCAGTCAGCATAGAAGGATGTAAGTGACACTCAAAGATGCGGTGTAGGTAGTTTTTTTCTGCTAAAGCTTAGAATTTCCTACTCTCTCTTTTTTTTTTTTTAAACTTTATTTATTTGCCTTGGTGTTTGCCTGGAACTGGAACTACAGACAGTTGTTAGCTGCCATGTGGGTGCTGGGAATCGAACCCGGGTCCTCTGGAAGAGCAGACGGTGCTCTTAACCGCTGAGCCATCTCTCCACCCCGAATTTCCTACTCTCATATGGGAAACTGCATCTCCATAAAACCCAGGGCTTGGGCTATCATGGCAGTCACTTAGCAAATACTACCCAGTTGTTTGTGGGCTTCCTCACTGCTGGCATGCTGCAGACCCTGGCAGGAATACTCATCTTCCATCTACGTTCTCTTGCTTTCCAGTCTGAACAACATCAACTCATCAGATGCAAAGCGATCAGGTGTCAAGAGTTCTGGGTCAGAAGGAAGTGCTCCCATCAACAATTCTGTCATCCCTGTTGACTACAAGAGTTTCAAAGCTACTTGGACTGAGGTTGTGCACATCAATCGGGAGCGGTGGCGGGCCAAGGTGCCCAAAGGTAATGTGCTCTGCAGAAAGAATCTTCTAGAATTGTCTAGACAAACTCAGGGTTTACTTGCAAAACAAGTGGCTGCTTTTTGTGATTTATGGGCCTTTCAAGTGAAGCACATTGCTCCAGGGACTGGAGATGCTGGATGCTGGGTACTGCCATCTGCCAATTCTCATTCTGTTGAACCGTGAATGCATGATAGAACGTGATAGACCTCCAAGCCTCTCTTCCCTATGTCTTTGTGTGCCATAGCTAAGCTTCTATTACCACTGTAGAGTTCTGCAGGCCCCAGTTAAGCATTTCCTTTACCATATATTACATTTCATGTCAGCTGCCATAACTGTAAAGCATTTCTGTCCTCGTTTACCTAGGTAAAGCCCTGTTTACAGATACCTGTCTTTTAGGTTAGGGTATCAGGAACTTTCATTTCCTTCCAAAACTTTAAATATCCTGTCATATTCAGGGTTTTCCTCCACTCATTGCTCCAACCATGGGACTGATACTTTGTTTGTTTTTGAGTTTGTAAGTAAACTGAAATTTCTGAAGCAAATCTCATCAAAGTTTGAACCTGAGAAGCTGTGACTCCTGCTACCTAATAAGCACAGAAAAATATGAAAGTCCATGCTTCTTGGGGCTAAATTCATATGTTCATGTGTTTGTTTGCACTACTGAGCATAATTGGTACATATGACATAATCACACTGTTTAGATGGAGAAGCACTTGCACACAAGGAACCTAGATCTACAATTCCAGATCTCAGGGAGGATCACCCATGTAAAGTGGCTCCTGTACTCTGATTGCAGGCAGGCTTTGCAAAGGCAAAACCTTCAATAGCACTCAGTGTCTGCTGGCACCTGTTGTTTGCTATCTATTTTTAGACTCAATGTCCAGTGCAAATGTTATGGATATTTCTATACTCTAGGTTCATTGGAAGGGACTCATGTTTGAGCAGTGGTTCTCAACCTCTGGGTCATGACCCTTTGGGAGCCAAACAACCTTTTCATAGTGGTCACATATTCTGCATTAGATATTTACATTATGATTAATAACAGTAGCAGAATTATAGCTATGAGGAGCAAAATTGGGAGTCACCACACCATGAAGAACTATATTAATGGCTTACATTTGGAAGGTTGAGAAGTTTGATATAAAGAATGAGTAAGAATTTAATCAAGACCATGTACTTATTATCAACATCCCTGAACCCAAACCCCCAGAGCAGCCAACGTTGCTGGGACTTTGTCCTCAAAGGCACCTTCACTGTTACTCTGCCTGTATCAGCACATGTAGAAAGAAGATAGAATGATCAATGCCCTGGGGTATTTTCTGTTGCTATAACAAAATATTTGGTGCTCGGTAATTTACAGGGAATCAGGAGAATGATGTTGACTGGTCTCCTTGCTTCATGACGGAAGGCATCACCTGAAGAGCCAGAGCCAGTATGAGAACTTGCATCTCTATTCCTATAACCTCACTAATGGCATTGCAGAGGCCTCACTCTGTGTGGCCTAGACTTTATTGCCTTTCAAAGTCCCCACTTCCAATTAACATTTAGGTTCAGAAATTGATGTTTTAGTGAATGAAAGATAGGAGAAAATAGAAGACAACCCTAAGTCCTAGCAGAAGTAAATTCTTCAGCCCCCATTGGGTGAAGAGAAGCACCCTTCAGCTAGGTTGTTTCAAAGGCCCAACACTAATTTGCTAACAAAATAACGCAAAAAAAAAATTGCTGGTAAGGCATGGGGTTTAAATTTATGGTGTTCTTGAGGCAAAATTGAAAGATTATCATTTGGGGGCAGATGTTGCACCCTGAGCTATGGAGGGAGCAAACACCTGTCTACATTTTAATTGTAAGCTCTCAGGGTCCATTCAAATGTGTCAAGCATTTAAATCTTCCAGGTTGGCAGGTCTATGGCACCATTTGAAGAACACTCCTCCATGATCATTACTTGAACATCCAATTTCTGACAAAACACAATTTAAAGAGGTCATTGAAAATCATTTATTTGCAATTATCTTTGTTACTGAAATTACCTTCTGAACTAATCACCCGGGGGAAATGTTAGATGGCTTATTTCCCAAAGAATAACTGGTCCTTTCAAAAGGATGGATAAACACCTCATCATTTAAAAATGTGCTAGCTTTGCAGTTAGAGATATGGAAACTATTTTAAACAGCATGAGCAGACTGATCCCTAACTGTGCTTGGGGCCTTTGGGAAGGCATCCAATAGGAAGAAGTTGAAGGACACTGGGATTTGCCTGACAGTGTTTGAAATGAGAGCATGAGTTGGTGGCAGACAGGATAGCCCACATGGTAACACACTTGTAAAGGAAGCCTTCACAATGATATGTATTTGTAATCCCAGTGATGGAAAAACAGACACAGGCTGCTCACTGTCCAGCCAGCCTATCCCACATAAAGAGCTGTAGGTCAGTGAAAAAACCTGTCCTGTGTATTAAAAGGTATATAGCACTTGAGAAACATGTACATACAAATACACACAAATGCATGTGCACACACAAAAGAAGATAATGTGCACACCAAAGCAAAGGGAAATAAGAATTTTCTTTAAGAACAGTACAGACATGGTCCTGTACTTTGCAGCATTATCATCAAAAACTGAAGAACATATGTAAAGCCCTGGGAACAAAGCTGGTCCAGGTGGTATTTGGCAAGAGAGATCTGATGTTTAAACACAGTGGGGATAGATGTTGGCCATGCGTAGCCACAGTGTCACTCAGTGCAGCTCACATATAGAGCAACTGATGTGATGGAGAAATCTGGTTTGAGGTTATTAGTAATAGTCAGTCTGAGTAAATTATCCCAGGATGTCTTTCTCATTGGCTTTTTTTTTAAGCCCAAAGAACTCTAATTTTCAGAAAATCTGCTTCTATGGGCATTTGAACACATATTGTTGGAAAATAAGATAAATAGGTTATGTGTTCTAACCTAAATTACAGAGTTCTGTAGAATTCATGTTGGTTAGGAAAGGTTTAATTAATACATTGTATAGTTTTCCTGGTCAACCATCATTTCCACCATAAAATTTAAGGGTATAACAACTGATAAGTAAGGTCCATATTTAATTATTTTTCACCTAGTATTTAATACTTTTTACATATCCATTTTTGTTAATGGAATAATGTGTGCAGATTACTAATGCTGACCTATTTAAAATATATATGAAGAAAGGAATAAATATATTCTACCCTATTTAGATGTCAGTAAGACTTGCTGGTTCTCAGAGCCAATCTTATTTTGCTCAGCTCTGTATACCTGTGGTAAACTTAACCTGGCACATCAGTTTTATAATGCAGTGCCTTTTGTTTTCTAGCCTTTGTTCCTACCTTGGATTTTTTTTTCTGATGCTGAATATTCTAATGTAATGTCTGGGATACAATCACTGAAATGTTCTTTCATCACTGAGTGTTAGGGTTCCAGGTCATTACTGAATGTAATAAAGTCATATGCTTAAAAGGCTGTATGAGATTCTTCAGATAACAGTGATAAGAACTTTACATTTTTTGATGTCAAATTCCTCTCTGGTCTTTTTTTTTAACCCAAATTTTCTCTCTCAGATGTAAGAACAATGAAACTGCCCATTTCTCTCTAGTATCATTTTACATTAAAATATCTGCATTCTTAATTGTTGAGGCATAATATTTTTTACATATTAAGGTTAATAAGTTATCAAAGTATCTTGCACTCCCCTGACATGTGCTATTCACTCTGCTGAGTTTCTACTTATACCATCTACATTTAATTTCTCAAAAACTTTTCTTTTTTGGACACTCTCAATAAATGTTATAGTATATCATATATGATGCATAGTGAAAATCTCTGCGCTTCTTGAGAAATTCATTTTTGCTTGCTTATAAACATTCAGTTTTTATCAAATACTATGCAGTTTTCAGCCTTGTGATTAGAACAGTGTTGTTCCCCATGCAGCTTAACTTTGCACATTATTTAATTCATTTATTTATTTTTGTGCATGAGTGTTTTGCTTGTGTATATGTATTTGTACCATGTGTGTGCCTGGTGCCCTGAAAGATCAGAAGAGGGTACCAGATTCCTTTTGTGAGAGCAACAAATGCTTTTAACCACTGAACCAATTCTCTAGCCCAGCACATTATTTCTAAATCACTCCTCAATTTTTATCTTCAACATTTATTTCTAATTTAACAATAAGCTTTTCAATTTTATTTATGCACCATTCACACATTTTCTTCAATTTTAGATTTTTGATATTGACATTTTCTACCAGCTAGTATACATAGCAAGCTGCTATAAGAACACCTTCTGAGCTATTCAGGGTCCTCGATACTCTCTATGTGCCTAGTACCCTCCTTGCTTTTGTCTGAGGCATAATATATGCTTATGTCAGCCAGTTAGATTCCTATCTCTTGGCTTATATTATGATCCTCTCTCCCCATCTCCTTCTTCCCAGTTTAGAGTAGATCAAGGGATAAGTATCCCAGTGGTATTTCCATTAAAGATTCTGTAGAGTAATTACTTACAGAGGAAATTAAATAGACTCAAGTGCTTTTTTGAGACTGTATAGGAATCCAGTCACAGCAGCCTCCATCTTGTGTGAGAAGTGTGATTTACAAGGACTCTGCCACACCCTAACTTTTCAACTGCTTTCCATTGGTTATTTTCATAATGAGTCACATCAACCTAAGATAGGTTTAAAGAGGATCAAAAGAAAATAGATTATGAAGTTTACAGTCTACAAGTCAGGAGGCCTTAGGATGTTAAGGATCTATTTCTAAGACATGATAAATGACTTCTTTACATCCATGCCATCATGCCGTCTTTTGGATTTGTGTAGATTAACAGTATTTCATTGACCATGGACTTGTTCTCACTGTAGAGTGATGATATATATGCAAAGAAATTCACCCTAAGAATCTACAGGAATCTGATTGCAGTGGGAGAGAAATAAATCTCATGTAGATGTGATTTTAGCCTTCCTTGTGTTTGCTATTGTCTATCTGTCATAAGTAGCAACTGTTTGCATATTCTGTGGCCAATGACACTCACATAAGCCAGAGGCAGAAGGTGAATAGACAAGCCAAAGAGCATTGTGGGGCCATGGCTAGAATTTACTAGAAGGTTGCTACAGAGAAAGGATTTATATTGTAGGCCAGGCCAAGTCTGATTTGGTCATGATTTAGTAAGAGCTATTATTTGTTAACTTAAAATAACTTTTCCATGTCAACTACACTTGAACAAAAACAGATTTGCCTCCTAAATGCTCCCTTCCCTTCTTCTCAATTGTCTTTCTACATCCCCCATGAAAAATTGGTCCGACTCAGTTGTCAAATGAATTTTTCTTTCTAAGATAACATTGTATGGTCTTCCATAGTCAAGTACAATTTAATAGCATCAGATTTTATTTAAATGATTTTCAACTTGGAGATATTTTGAGTGTTGGAAGTTTGCCGTGTACTCATTAATGATTCTGTGAAGGTGGCCATAGCTAATCTTCTCTGATAGTGCATTCTAAATATGAATGACTCTGCCTGTCCTTGCTTCTGTTTCCCTCTGGAAAATAAAAGTCATCTTTTAAAAAATATAACAAAATAAATATAATATGATAGAACAAAATCTATCACATAGGGGGTTGGACAAGATAGACAAACAAGGAGAAGGCACAAGTATTCAAGATCCACTTGTTCTCACCTTTGGGAATCCCATAAAAACACTATCAGGAAGCCATAATGTCTATGCAGAGAACCTGGAGCAGACCTGTGCATACCCAGGGCAAGCTGCATCAGTCTCTGTGAGCTTATATGTTCATTGATCATATTGATATGGAGGGCCTTGTTTCCTTGTGGTAGTCTGTCCCCTCTGGCTCTTATACTCTGACTCCTGCTGGTTTCCATGAGCCCTAAGGGGAAGGATTTGATAGAGACATAGCATTGAGAGCTGAGTATTTTAAGGTCTCTTACTCTCTTGCTATAGGTCTCTGTATTTGTTCCAAAATACTTCAGCAGGAAGCCTCTGTGATGACGGCCAAGCAAGGAGGCACTGATCTATGGGTATAACAGGGAAAAATGTCATCTTTTTACTTGCCTATATTATAAATCAAGGAAACTAATGATTGCCAAATATTACATTTAGAATAGAACCAGTGAGTCTGTATACATTGGTGTTGTATCAGTCTAAGGTGCTAGGATACACTGATGGTTCATGTAACTCATATACATGGGGCAGCATCTCATGGCTTTATCAAAGCCTTCAGGAGCACATGGTGTGTGCTATGGACTATGCCAAACAGTGATAAGTGTGACGTTTGCTCTATCCTCAAAATATCTGTGGATATAAGAAAGCCTGAATGAATGTCCTAGGAACACCCCTCCCCCAATACTTGGCAACCAAATGAGATTGTCAACCCACCATCTTTTAGGGACATTCTTCCACTTTTTAGTTTATATTTTTATGAAAGTCAGAAGTTATATTTGCTAGTTTTAAAAATGATTCTTATTTGTAAAGAAATATTATATACCTTTTCATTGTAAATCATAAACACATCTTGTTGAAAAAAAAAAGAATGTCATAACACACTGAGTGGTGAACACTTAGATCTTACATTAGAGCTTTTTAGTATTTGCTGTGTGCCAATATCTCCCAGAAAGCATTTGAGATATTATATCTTATCCCTTTCCTTTTAGACTCTGATTAAATTTGATTGAGATAAGGTTGGGCCATTGACTTGAATGAGTTAATGAATGAAGCAGACTTGGAATGCTTTAGCAGCTGCCACAAAAACAAATAGCAGAGGTACAGGCTCTCTGGTGTCTAGTAGATTAAAGCAATCATACTGTATTAAAACAGCTCAAGGACCAACACTAACCCAAAGGGGCTCCTGGTAATGAGAGGAAAGGAGTTTTTCACTCATCTAGAGAAAAATGCAATAATGTCTTTCATAGAGGAGGCTGATAATGTCAGAAGTGTCTTTAGGGTGAGCTCCATGGGGAAATCCCTAGAACTTACAGGGGATTTGGCTGTGTAAGGAGCCTTTCACACATGTTATTCTCTGCAGCTCAGACCTGCTATTTGGCCCCCAGCCTCTAAGATCTGTTCCTGTCCTTGGTCATTTATCTATTATCTATGACTAACTCCTTATCAAATCTCCTTTGGACCAGCTCAACATCCAGGAATGCAACAGGCATATTCCCCTCACGGCTTCCGTGTTGTCTAATTTCTCTGATGAATGTTATAGATTCTATAGATGATTTTCTAGTCATCTTCTCATCACTCAGGACTTGGTCAAATTCTAGCTTCTCAGGAAAAGCTTCTCTACCCCTCTGTTTAAGGCTGCCTTTTGACCTGTGCTGACTGCGCCCCATCCTGCCCTGTCTCTTTGTGTTTACTTCTTACAATATGCTTTCAATGTCCAAAATTATCTTAGCCATTTGTTTACTTAATTATAATCTTCTCCAAGCTTCTGTCATGCTTCTTGTCATATTCCCAGAATCTAAAATTGTTCTTGACTGCATAGCTGCTCAGTATGTACCAGCTGAATGAAAGAGCCAATATTTGCATAAATATTTGATGTCTGCACTTATACTATATTTCATTAAGCACAGAGCCACCATTCATATACATTAGGAATAATATGGATACTCAGTAAAGAACAGGTTCCTGAGGAAACTGAAGGGCTACTCTCATCCTGAGGACACCTGAATACCTTGGGATTTAGGGCTTGCTTTTAGTTGTATGACATGTAACTCACTTCTCCCTAGTTTTAAATTTGCAAACTCTGGCTTGACTTTGTAGTCTCTTAATGATGATTTTTTCCCCTGACTTTGTGTTCCATAGTCAGTTGTTAATATTTAGGCTGTAGGTTCTAAGCAAACCTCGTACAATGGCAATTTTGTTTTCTTTTTTACTGTGATTGGGGGGAAGTGTGATCATGTCTTTCAGCTTCAATTTTTATACTCACAAAATAGGGTCATAAAATTGTCTTAAGGATGACCAGAAACAACCTTTGAATACTGCTGAGCATAGTGCCAGGCATAAGGACACATTCATTAGAAGTTATGAGTAGTAAGAACAGCAGTATGCATGCCACCCCTATTCCCTGAGGTCATTTTAGTGTACTAGTTCTCATGAGCATTATTGTTGTTGATGATTTTTCCAAAAAGGCCATTTTCCTAATGGTAGATTTCCCTTTCTCTTTCCTCATTGCTGTGGATACAGAAGAGAAAGCAAAGAAGGAGGCTGAAGAGAAAGCTCGTCTAGCTGCTGAAGAAAAGCAAAAGGAAATGGAAGCCCAAAGCCAAACTGAACAAGGCGCATCCAGCAAAGCTGAGAAAAAGACAACAGGGGAAACAAAAGGTCAAGTCAGTGGCCCCACAAACAAGGGCAAGAACCCCAAAGGTGACAAGACAACGGGAGACAAACAGCGGAATGGTGAGAAGGGGTGCCTGGGAAACACTCTCTTTGTGGTGATGATGCCACAAGTAGAAATGGGTGACACCCTTTCTTTGCTGGCAGCTTGCAGGGTTCCATGCTCCTCCAGAGATTCAGTCCGGATCCCATCCTGTGGCCACCAGCTAATCTCTACCTATCTCTCTGAAATGGTATATACCTCTCTGGCCCTTTCCTGGTGCCCTGGAGACTCTCACACGTGATGCAAATTTCTATGAAAAAAAAAAAATAGAACAGTACAGTCTGGATTGCTAAATTCCAGAGCAAAGTCAACCTCTCAAACACATATTCCATCTTTTTAACTAGGACAGGCTCCAGTCTGCAGGAGTCCTGTTCCTAAAGTGTGTGTCTGTACTTTGTAAGAACACACATTAGGTGAGCAGTGGGCCTGGGTTGGCTCTAGATGAAGACTTCCTAAGATAAAGATTTTTAGTTCTAAAATCAAAATGATCCAGGCAAACTGAGGGCAATGAGCCACCAACATTTCCAGACAATTCATGAGTTCTTATATTTAATGGAGTAAACATTTATTACAACTTTCTGCCAAATTCTCTATTAGGTCTGGGGGATTTAGGAATGGAAAGGGTAGGAAAAGCCTGTGTTATGAGTGGATCTAGACTCCCTCACATACAGTTCTGAAGGAATGTTTACATGATGCAGAGATGGGTGAGAATAAGGTAGCAGGTTCAATTCCCAAGACTCCAACACAAAGGAAGAGATTGCTGTCAATACCTGTGGCAGCGAGAAGAACAAAGTATCTGAGATGTCTTTCATCTTCTTCTTACACCTACATCTGCCTCTGGTGGCAAACTGTGTCTGACAGCTGCCATAGATCTTTTTAAAGCTACTGGTCTGAAAATGTTTTTGAACAAGTGACCAATGATGCTCCTACAAAGTAATTGTACTCAAGCTGATTTGCAGGGAACTTTCCCCACACACATTTCATCAGTCCCAGTGAGGCAATAACAGGCCAGGCCCAACTCTTCACTACTATATCTGTAGCCTTCCTGTGACACTCACATTTTAGATTGCAGGTTCTCTAGTGCCTTTTTCATTTTAAAGGTATTTTTGCTTATAGATACAGGAAGAAATGGCAAAAGGAGGATAATTTGAGGCTATTGAAGGGCATGGTTTCTGGTTTTTCAAAGTTTTAGTTTGGGGGTCAGGTCAGGGAGAGGCTTTTCAGTTGGAGAGATTAAGGTATATAACAGGAGACAAGGCATGAAATCAGCTTCCCTTTTTACAAATGGGCCGGAAGTTTTGTTCCTGCGGTTTGCAAATGCCAGGCTCCAACGGGAAAACAGGGAACCTTTGCAAACAGATCTGGATTCAAGTCATAATTCTCCTGCTTATCTCTTTTTGGAAACCTTAGAAAATATAACCTTTCCACCTAAGTGCAAAATATGTATAAAACCTGTTAGAGCCTCAGTAATAATTATGGTAGTCAGGCCAGTGAGAGACTCTGCCTCAAAGCACATGGTTGATGGTGCTTGAGGAACAGTCAAGGCTGAGCTCTGGCCTCTGCAGGTATATGTGCACACATATGCACCCATGTACATACATGCACACATACATTCTCACAGGTGCATTTACAAGTTCTAACATTGTAGACATAGTTTCATGTTACAGATGGGAAAATTGAAACTCTGAAATTAAAAGACTTAAGCAGTCACCATTGGGGAATTCCCATTCTCTCTTCTATAGCCAGCTCTATCTGTGAATCCCAGTACTGCTAGGAAGAGATGGGAATCAAAGGAATGCCAAGCCCTGCCTAGTGTGCAAAACACAGAATGTTACACCCTCTCTATAATGGGCCAGATGCTAAATCCCTTTAATTTTGCAGCCCATGTACAGCTATTCAACATAGTCCTCAGCTAAGGACAGTTCATGAACATGAAGGCTGTATTCCAGTAGGACTTTATCTTTGGATATGGAATTGGAATACCATCTAATATTCATGTCACAGGCTCATTTTTAACCAATCCTTTGTAGGTGTAAAAGTCAATCTTAGTATGTGGATCATACAAAACCAGGCAGTAAAGTCAAAAACACTAGTTTTCCAGCCCTTGGTGTAGTTATTGAGAGGAACCAATGAATACCCCCCCCACACACACACACCCTGTCAATAGGTTTTCAGTTCTACAAAGACTTGGGGAACATTAATTGATGCTTATTTGAGGAGAGAACTTGAAAGACACAAATCAGGAGCCTGAACCTTGAATGAGGGTAACTTGTTGTCACAACCATGCTGTGGATAGTAGTCTACCATTGTTGTTCAAATTTAAGTATGGAATGGAGGGGGGCAAAAATCAATTTAGAACAAAAATAAGAATGGCTAGGGTAGTTGGGGATTTGGCTACAGCAGCCTATTTAAGATGATTTAGAGCTGCTCAGAAGGTGCCTTCATCCTGCTTATTGAGCATCAGCTCGTTTCTGCCACTGTTCCATGTACAGCCCATGGGAAGTAATCTAATGGGATCTGCTCCGGGAGTGTTGGCAAATATGCATGTATCACTTTCTCAGCACACTTCTCTGTGGACCACACAAGTATTTTCTAGGTGAGGGCTGAAGAATATTGGCTAGAGATCCCCTTTGATGACTAAAGGAACCTCTAAGCCCTGGTTTCCACCAAGGCAACTTCTCTATGAGCCCCCTCAGCCCAGCTAAGAAGACAAGCTGTGTGCTGCTCACCTGCCACCTCCACACATGTCTGCTGCAGAGAGAGCTAAAGCTCTGGCTCAGCAACATGGCCACCCTGACAGAGTAATGAGGAACATGGAAGTTCATGTAGGGAAGACCACTGTAGAAAACTGCCAGCATTTAATTTAACCACAGGATTGAAGGTGCTCAGTTCATCTCTAACATTCTTAAACAGGGCAAGCTGGATTCTTTCACAGAAATTACAAAGGAACTCTTTTTGGTTCACTGGTGATTCAGAGGATTTAATCATATCCCCTACCTAAGCCAATCCTGAACAGATCTTAAACATCCTTTCTCAATCCTTCCTGCCAATCTGCTATCCCATTTCAGAACTAAGAATTAAAGCAAACCTTATGAGTTAGTTGATTTCTAATATAATCAGACTTGTCAACTAAATGTATATACCCTATAGAATATATCACAATCAAAAGTAGTCTCAAATTATCCTACTTTTGCCATTTCTTCCTATATCTATAAACACGAATACCTTTAATATGAAAAAGGCACTAGAGAACTTGAAATCTAAAATGTGAGTGTCACAGGAAGGCTACAGATATAGTAGTGAAGAGCTGGGCCTGGCCTGTTATTGCCTCACTGGGACTGATGAAATGTGTGTGGGGCCAGTTCCCTGCAAATCAGCTTGAGTACAATTACTTTGTAGGAGCATCATTGGTCACTTGTTCAAAAACATTTTCAGACCAGTAGCTTTAAAATGATCTATGGCAGCTGTCAGACATAGTTTGCCACCAGAGGCATATGTAGGTGTAAGGCTAGGGTAGAAGGTAAAGCCAGAGTCCTGTCTGTAACATGTGCTGGTGGAAGGCCACCTGGCCAGCATTTGCTCTTCTGGCTATGGTACTACCAAGGATGTCTCCATGTGGAAAACATTCTCCAGCACTAGGTGAGCTGGTAGCTCCCGACTTGCTGAAGGCATCTGGGTGCATTCTTCTATCTCTACTGCAGCTCATTCACACTGGGGTGGCTTTAAGACTTCAGTGCAGAGATTATATACAAAGTACTTGCACATTGTAGCACACACTGAAAAAGGATAAAGTTATTCTGTCCTACCTAGCCTGCTACCTCAGCTCATTGCAAAACTTATTCTTTGGGTCTTCTCCATTCTGTGACTATGTAGTATTTGAGTACTAAGATATTTATGGCTGCATGTAGATGAAAAAGAAAGATGCCATTAATGAGACTCGTAAGAAAAATATCCAAAACTTTAAAATGAGGCTGATACAAAGCACTCCTTCCTCCTGTTGAATGTTACTCCAGTTATGAAGCAGACCCACCAGAGATGACTGTCCACAACAAGGACTCTTTGTTCTGTAGCGGGCATGTAGATAATATTCGAAAGCAGTCTGTCTCTGCCACACCCATTCATTGCAAAGTGTAACCACCACAAACAATATGTAGATATAGGTAAGTCATGTGCCAAGTGCTTGTTCAGAAGATTGCTGGAAGGTCATGCACATTATTCATTATCTTTTATATAACAGCCCTGTCTCAACACACTTCTAAGATGCTCATAAGTAACCAGTTTCTTGGATGTTTTTAGGGCCATTTTGCTTTCTCTCTTACCATCATCAATGAGTTATATACATTCTTTACATATATCTACTCCCATTTTGAGAATAGTATTTTTAACTTTGGAAAATGATATTTTAGCAATCTCATTAATTAGAATAACACATGTAGCTCTGTCTTAGGGTAGGGACCACTGCCTTTGAGCAGTACACTATGTACTACATTTAGCACTTAAAAGGCTCAGGTGCCTCTGTTCCTAGCCTGTATGTAAAGTAGACATAATTATCCCCATTCTTCAGTAAAGAAACAAAAGTATAACTACTATTTAACATAGTTAACTAGCAATTCATTAGCATAACTTGCATGTGTGCCCAATTTTCTCTCACTTCAGAGCCTAACAACAAAGCTGAATTGTTTTTATGTAGTCTCATGTTTCTGTGTTCCTCCTGGCTGGCCCTGAAACAGTTCAGTCTATCAAATAAACATACAGAGGCTTATATTAATTACAAGCTTTTTGGCCTATGGCTCAGGTATATTACTTGCTCTCTCTTACTCTTACACTAACCCATGATTCTGTCTTGTTTAGCCACGTGACTTGGTCCCTTTCCTCTGAGCAGCATTCTCCTCTTCCTCCTCTGCATCTCAATGTCATCTCTCCTCTTCTTTCTCTTTCCAGTTTTCTTAGTCTGGTAGCCCCGCCCATGCTTCCTGTCTGCCTTATGGCAAATCAGCATTTTATTAAACCAATAGGAGTGACAAATATTTACGATGTACAAGAGCATATCCCACAGCAATCGTTCTTAGAAAAATAGCTTTGACTTAAGTATTTGAGGAGATATTTTCATTTTAATTTCTGACAGTAATTCAATTTTCAGAACCAATCATGCAGTTACAAAAGATACTGATGCCAGGGTGTGTACTGCCTCATGCCTCTGTGCTTCACTGTGTCTCACCCTGACAGGGTTAAAGTGTTTCAGCTCGACTAAAACTTTCGTTTATAACGTTACCACCTCCTCAGCTGCACACATTCAGTTTGTCACACTTATTGTTTTCAGGTGACTTGAAAGATGGTAAAAATAAGGCAGACAAGAAGGATCACTCCAGCGCCGGAAATGAGTCAAAGAAAACAGATGGTAAGAGTGTCATTCTCATCACGATTTCCATAGAGTGTGCAACTCCCGCAAACTTGTTAGCATTGTGCTGAGGGGAAGCAGGGCTGTCATTGTGTCCTCACATTCTGTCCTGAATGAGGCCCCATTGCATCTAAGAGCACTATCCTTTCTCTCTGCAGTAAGTTACAAAGTCCTCCTGTGTCTTTTCCTCTCCAGCATAATTTCTTTTCACAAATGCTTTCTGTGTGCCTCCTTTTCCTGACTGACATTTTTTATTACAAACGTCATAAAAAAGAAGAAAAAAAAAATCTTGATTCTAGACTTGCTGACTGCAATTTAGTAGACTAACACATTTTGCTAATATATGAGCTTGGTACCATTGATTGCACAATATAAATAGGATATGTTTAATGTTTCAGTTTACACATTTTTTATCTTAAGTAAGTTATTAATTTTGGTAAAAAATAAACATGAGAATCTGTTCAGACTTGGGTTGAAAATCAAAATACACTTTCTTAGACTCAGTTTTCACTGGCATGAACAAGTACTGAAGACAGAGACAATGCAGGATCAAATGTAATAAACCTACAGTGCCATGAAAGGGTCTGCAGTGCAATATACATCATGAATGAGATTGTAGTGCAGAAAAGCTTTATGAATGAATGGACTTGCAGTGTCATGAATGGACCTATTATGTATTTCATTGGTACAGCTTTAGCTTTACATTTAAAAGCTGGGAGTTCCAATTATATTACCCCCCGACTTGGAACTCCTAGATGCTGCTGTCTACCCTCACCTGTTAAAGAAATTTTATTGTTTTACTTGTAACCCAGTCTCCTTCCTAATCACCTCTTCATGCATGGGCAAGATATTCAGAGAAAGCAAGCTTCTATGAAGTGGTTTTTGTGAAAGGTGCCATATTTTCTTTGCAATGCATCTTCCTGATAATGATAAGCTGTTTGTTGAATAGTTTGAATAGATTGTCTCTGAAGAACAAGTGCTGGGTAATCAAATTGAGGAATAAAAAGAAATTTAAGGGCAACAAATTTAATACCTATTAAAAGGAGTTGGAATGGATTTGATCAAGACACATTGTATACTTACATGAAATTCTCAAACAATGAATAAAAATATATTAATTTGAAAAGAAACAAAAAAAAGTTCAAGGTCAACCTTGGGTTTAGGATCATTCTGGGCTACATGAAACAAAGCTTCAAAAAATAAATGGAGGCTGGATTGATGGCTAAGTAGTTATGACCACTTGTTGCTCTTGTAGGGGACCAGGGTTTGATTTGCAGCACTCACATGCTGGCTCACAATCACATTCAATTCCATTTCCAGGGATAGGATGTTCTCTTCTGCCATCTCCGGGTACGGCATGGATGTGGCACATACACATATATGCAGGCAAAACAACCATACACATAAAATAATAAAAATAAAAATAAAATTGAGGGAAGGTGTACACTCCTTATACTGTAGCCATAATGGCACCTGTCTTTACTTTCATATGTAAAATTTGTTTTTAAACTGCTTCTTTAAAAGCTATTCAGGTGTTTTATCCTATGATACCTAGGAAACTCACACCTGTAATTTTTCACCAACTTGCTCATGTATACAGAAACCACTTGCCTAATGCGTGAGCCTTCCTTGAATAATTGTGACTAAGAAGTGAAATGTGCAAAAATAAAATGCAATTCAAAATGGTGACTTATTAGCTATACTCTCTATGAGAAAAATTGCTCAAATTCTGAAGGCTCTTTGTCATGCGTCATCAGACCAAGTCAAGGCAACCTACCCCAGAAATTGATCCCAGAAAGGAGAATAGTGTCTCCTTAAAGCCAGCACTTAGACACCTGCCCCATGCTGCATTTAACAACTGACCGCGCTTCCCCCATACAAGTTTCTACCATATATAAAAGCCTAAAATCAAATCAAGCCCCTAATTTTTAATATGGAAACTTATTAGCAGCATCAACAACAACATCATTATCATCATCACCATTGTCATCATCCTTGATGAAGATCAAGCCCAGGGCCTGTGCATGCTAGCCAAGAATTCTAACAATGAGCTGCCTCCCAGTCCTTATTTAGTTGTTTTTAAATATCCGTCATGATGCCATTACAAGTGCATTGTGGGTTAAATCTGATCATCTTCATAAAGTCTTCTTATTTTAACTGTGCCCTTAAACTGAATTATTTCCAAGCTATTTAAAAGAATTCAATTGCCTGGTGCAGAGATTAAATAAGTGCTAGGTTCTCTGGAACAAATAGCAAAAAAAAGGTGATTGTTTTATGAACAGGATTCTTGATCTGATGTTACAATGAACTGGCTGCAGTAAATAATGGCAAGCACTACCCTCTGTCCCTGTCATCCACCTGTGACTTCAGCCTGCAACTGCCCGAAGAGGGACTCAGTATGCCATGTGCTTGTAAGCTTGTAGGAGAACAGGCTCAGAGAGTGTGCTTCACATCCTTTGTCACTGCTTTGGAATTGGAAAGAATGGAAACATTAAGCTTTGGAGACTTGATGCTGTTTTCATTCAAAATCCTTACCAAGAATAAAGCCACTTCTTAGTAGAATGAAGTGGAAAAGAATCTGAGGATTTGCATGTATGCTTTTCTTTTGGTCACTAAAGCCCTCTATTTAGAGAATCAATTGAAAGGATCAGTATAGTGTAGATACTGATCAGTATATATCAGTACTTTGGTTGACTTAAAATATGGAAATAGTATTAGAAAAATTTCACTATTTTGAGTCTTATGATGTATCATAACCACAGGGAGTTGACTGAACTTCTCAGGACCTTCGTTTCATTCTTACTTCTAAGATCCACCAGAAACTGTGGATGCAGTATCCTGGTATCTGTCTATACTTTTGGAATATGCCTACTAGGAAGAGTAAACCTGGATCATCTTGTATGCCTATTGTCCTGGAAATGAGGCACCTTTACAGCATTCTTTTGTTCTTCTTTTTGGACAGATGTGTTGCTATCTTCTTTTAGTCATTTTTATTGTTTTCCTGATTCTTAATCTTGATGAAACTTTGCTATCTTTAAGGCAGATGTTCTCAAAGTTTTGATTCTCTTGATAATTTTACTCCACCGTATTGTCACAAACTTTGTACTGTGTAAATTGGTCTTCAGATCATGTGATATGTTAAAATAGGTCACAATGACAAAAGTCTGGAAACTCTGCTGTTACCTGACCTTTTCTTCTATACTCAAGTTGGTATTGCTACAGCCAGGACATAGAATCCTTTCTAATTACTTTAAAATTAGCCCTTATTAACTTCAGTGCTCTACTGATTTCAGTTCTCTGAACTATTGCACATTCCACAACGATAAACATTCTGAGGTTATTTTCCACAAATAGCTAAGCCCAGGAGGGAAGTAAGCATCTTCCTCAGAGGGTAACACTACTTCTTATTTTAGGAAAGCATCTTACTGTAGCTTTCTATGTATTGGAAGAAAAAGTAGATATTTCTTTAATAAATAAATTGCCTTTAGCATGAGAACCTAGCATAGGTTGTTTGCCACAAGTGCAGAGGACCCAACATCTGGAGTGCTCTGCGTCCCCATGAAGATAACTCATCATGACAACACACGTTCTGATTAACATCCTGTTCCCTTAGCCATTTGTTCATAGAAGCTCCTTAGACATAATTAAACAAACCGACAGTAAGTGAAGGCTGTGCTTCAGCATAAAGAACGAAATGTTTGTTTTTTGAAAGCATCTTGCATTCTCTATATATTTTAGAGATCAGTCCTCTATGACTTGTACGGTTGGTGAAGATCTTTTCCCATTCTGTAGGCTGTCATTTTGTACTACTGACAGTGTCCTTGGCTTTACAGAAACTTCTCAGTTTCAGGAGATCCCACTTATTGATTGTTGTTCTTAGTGTCTGTACCACTGGTGTTATATTTAAGAAGTGGTCACCTGTGCCAATGCATTGAAGGGTATTTCCCACCTTTTCTATCAAGTTCAGTGTGACTGGGTTTATGTTGAGGTCTTTGATCTACTTGGATTTGAATTTTGTACAGGGTGATAGGCTTGGATCTATTTGCATTTTTCTACACACTACCAACCAGCTATGCCAACACCATTTGTTAAAGTTACTATCTTTTTTCCATTGAATATTTTGGGCCTCTTTGTCAAAGATCAGATGTTCATAGGTTTTTGGGTTAATGCCCCAAACTTCAATTCAATTCCATTGATCCACAAGTCTGTTTTTATGCCAGTACCAGGCTGTTTTTATTACTGTAGCTCTATAGTATAACTTGAAGTCAGGGATGGTGATGACTCCTGAGGTTCTTTTGTTGAGCAAAATTGTTTTGGCAATCCTGGCTTTCCTGTTATTCCAAATGAAGTTGAGTATTGTTCTTTCAAGGTCCATAAAATATTGTGTTGGGAGCAAGGGAACACTCCTCCATTGTTGGTGAGAGTGTAAGCTTGTTCAGCCACTCTGGAATGCAGTATGGTGGTTGCTCAGAAAACTGGGAATTCATCTCCCCTAGAATCCAGCAATACTACTACTGGGCATATACCCTAAAGATGCACAGTCACACTCCAAAGGCATTAGCTCAACTATGTTTATAGCAGCATTATTCATAATATCAAGAAGCTGGAAACAATCTAAATGCCCATCAACTGAAGAATGGATTAACAAACTGTGGTACATCTATGCAATGAAGTACTACTCAGCAGTAAGAAAAAATGATATCCTAACATTCTCAGGCAAATGAATGAGTTTGGAGAATATCCTCCTGAATGAGGTATCACAAACCCAGAAAGATAAGCAGTGGATGTACTCACTCAATAGTGGACTCTAAACAAAAAAGCAAAATTAAAGCATGTCCAAGCTGCAAACCACAACCACTGAACAGCTTGGTTTCTGAAAAACCTTGAACCGGCACCTTGGATTCCACTCCTTCCAGAGAAATACCTGACCCAGTCTTGATGTTGAGGTGAAGAAAGCAGATCTGCCAGGAGTGGATGCTGAACTAAGCCTCCTTGAGACCTTGGGACCTCCTGCCCTTGCCAAGGAGGAGATAAAATGATGTGGAGAAGAGAGAGTAACTGGAAGGGGTGGGAGGGGGAAAAGAGTTTGAACAAGGATATACACAGATAAAAATTTGACTTCATTCATAATAAATTAAAAAGAGAAAAATATTTCTATTCTAAAGACTGGAGTAGAACTTTTTAATTTTGTTAGAACAATTGTTTTAATGAATATAGATTGACCAATGGTCTAACAATGTGTGCTTATAAATGTAAAAAATTGTTAAAAAGATAAAAAAGAAAGTATCTTGCAATCTTGTTTTCTCAAGTACTTTAGCTAATATCTAAATACACTCCAGTGTCTTTGCCAGTGAATAGAAGGGAAAGTTTCAGTGTGATTTCAGATGCTCACCACACATCAGGATAGTATTTCACTACTGAGACTCTACTCAGCTGTGTTACCTAAAAACTTTTATTTAAAACCATTGCTTTCTAATTAATTTTGGAATCTATCCTGTACTTGACCAAACAGTAAGAATTTCTGTGAGCTCACTTATGTAGAAATTGGCTTTTGTTGGTTTGAGGCTGGCTTTTGGGAAGCCTATGGAGCAATATGGATGTTAGTGGGCAGGTGGAGACTTGCAAAACCTTTTTCCTTATTCTAGTGATGGATTTCCCTCTGGGAGACACAGGGCCAGTGCTTACTCATGGCCCTAACACTGATGAGTCATAGTCAATCAGGCCAATCGCTTTTTTAAGAGCTAACATCTACCACGGATCAATGCATCATGAATATAATTTTAGGCTGAATCAATGTTAGATTATGCAGCAGAAGGTGTGGTGTGGAACCCTGTAGACTTTGTGCTTTGAAAGTTTATAACTGTAGTGCATATATGTACTGAATGATGGAAGATTAATGGGTTTAAAATTTTAAATTGTGTGACAGGAAGGAAAGTATCTAGTATCTGTTCCTGCTTTTGGCTGAGACACTTAGAACCCAGTCTCTTATCAAATAGTTAAAATGTCAAACAAAAGCCTATTGCATATCTTTCATTAAAGATAAAATTAAATCCTATCAACAAGTTTACCGTACAATTACTGATATATAAGCTTTCATTGTTTCATTTTTTTCTTGGCATTTTATTACACTCTTGATATATCATTATATTTGTTAAGTAGCCTGGCTTGACAGAGAAAATAAAAATACTTTTATGTTTTTACATTTTTAATTAAAATATAATCGTATCAACCCCTCCCTCTTCCTCCCTTTAACTCCTCCCATGTCCTCATCTCACTCTCAAATTGATAGTTTCTTTGTCTTTGATTATTAGTGTTGCATATATATGTGTCTATACATATGTACAAATATATAAATACAAGCTGCTGGGTCCATTTTTGTTGTTTGTATGTACATGGTTTCAGGGCTGAAAATGTTGTATTAGTCTGAGAACTCATCCATGGAAGAGGCTATTTCTCCATCTCTCAGCAGTCATAAGTTGCCTGAAGTTCTTGGTCTCTGAGTGGGGCCCCAGGAGCTTGGAGCCTTTTGATGTTGGCATTTCTGTGGCTATTATCATTATTCAGGTCTTGTTGATGTATCCATTTCTAATAGAGGTAATCATACTGCAGACTTCCTGGAATTTTGACACTTAAGATATTTCTTTTGACCTTTTCTACAATGTTCCCTGAGTCAAAGATGTGGGAATTGTGCTGCAAATGTATCCATTGGGGCTAGGCACCCAACAAGCTATCCATCTTTGCATTATTACATTATTCTGTGGATAGCCTTTATCCACAGTGAAAAGAGTCTTCTTTGATGAGTAGTAATAGCTACACTTAACCTGTTGTTATAAAAATAGGGTTTAGAATGTAATCAAATTTTTGTCCTGGTGTTGCAAGTGGCAAATAATACATTGTTTTCTAACATCCATGATCTAAATAGCCCCAGGTAGTTGCCTAAATATCTATGAACAGACATGATTTTTTTCATGTTACATTGGCCTCAAATCCACATAACAGCCATTGATTATCATCAGCATGTGAGTGCCACTATTGTGCCTTTATGAGTATCTTGCCATGATGGTCATTGATGTGGTTCATGGGTCTCACAAGATGGGTTGGATTTTTTAATTACTTCCATACCTTGGCAGCTTCAAAGTACTTTCTGGAACTATGGAATCTGGACTGTAGGAGGTAGGCTTTCAGGTTATATCAAGCTTGAATAATCTTAGCCCTGTGTCCTAAATGCCTGCTGTCTTCAGCAATAAGGATTTATATTCAACCTTTGAGAGGTATCTAAGAGCAACAGCAATAGCCTCCAGTTTGAGGAGTCATCTAGACTATCCTGATCAGCCACATGACAGGAGGTTCTTGTGAAGATGTTTTGGGATCTTGGCTAGTCTGTGGTTCTTACAGGGAACATTGTCAACCCAAGTGGCATATCTTTTCATGTGTGTGTGTGTGTGTGTGTGTGTGTGTGTGTGTGTGTGTGTGTGTGTATCAAACAACCTTGGTGTTATTTGTTCCTCCTCCTTCAGTATTGACCTCCCTCTTAGTTAGGGTCCCCTCATTTTTCTATTTCCCCTTACTATCATCTATATCTTCATGTATCTTTCAATTTCCCTCTCAAGCATCCCCATGGTGTCTTTCACATTCCTGGCTTCTGTGGTAACTCCATATATTATGCTTTCATATGAAGATTTGAAACTAGGTACCATAGATGAGAGAACATGCAATGTTTGTCTTTCTGTGTCTGGGTTACCTCATCAAGTATAAACATTTTTAGGTCCATTCATTAAGCTCAGATTTTATTATTTCATTTTTCTCTATAGCTGAATAGCATTCCACAAATGAATAAATACTGCATTTTCATTATACATTCATTTGTTGAAGGACATTGAGGTTGTTTGCATTTCCTGGCTATTGTAAATAGGATGTCTATGAACATTGCTGAGCAAGTATCTGAGGAGTAGGATGTTGACTCTTTTGGGCACCTGCCAAAGTCTGGTGTAGCTGGATCATATCATTGGTTTATTTTTAGTTTTTAATCATTCTCTCTACTCATTTCCAGAGAGTCTACACCAATCTGTATTCTGACAAACAGTGAAGAAATATTTTTCCACCTCCCCCACAGCCTCACTAGCATTTGGTGTTGGCTGTTTTGTTTTTCTTATCAGTTCTGACTGGGGTGAGATGAAATTTCAGAATTGTTTTAATTTGCATCTCCCTAGTTGCTAAGGATGATGTTATTTCATAGATATTTTTCTTCTATTGAAAATTTTTGGTTCAGATCTCCATGGTAATTTGAATGTAATTGCCCCCCCCAAAAACTCATAGAATGTGACATTATTAGGAGGTGTGGCCTTCTTGAAGTAGGCATGGCCTTATTGTAGAAAGTGCTTTACTATGTGGTGGGGTGGGGGTTGTGGTCTCCTATGCTCAAGATATGCCTAGTTCACTTCCTTGCCTTTGGATTAAGATGCAGAATTCTCATTTCCTTCTTCAGCACCAGGTGCCTGCATGCCACCATGTCCTACCATGATGATAATGGACTAAACTTTTGCTAGCCAAATTAAATGTTTTTCTTTATAAGAGCTGCTGTGGTCATGGTGTCGCGTCACAGCAATAGAAACCTGTTTCTTAATCGAATCATTTGGTTCTTACCCTCTTTGATTTTTGAGTTCTTAGTGTATTCTGGATATTATCCCTTATCAAGTATGTAACGATAAAAATTCTCTTCCATTCTGCAGTTTCTTCTTCATTTTATTGATTGTTTCTTTAGCTTAATAGAAGCTTTTTAGTTTTATGAGTTAACTGTTGGCCTTAATCTCTGAACAAATGGAGCCCTATTCAGAAAGTTCTTTTCTGCATCTATATCTTGTCTAGCATTTTTTCTAGTGGTTTTAGCATTTCAGGTTTCAAATTGAGGTGTTTGACTCACTTGGAGATAATTTTTGTGCAGGGTGGTAAGTATGGAACTAAATTCATCCTTTTGCATGTGGGTATCCAATTATCCTAGCATCATTTGTTTACAATGCTTCTTATAAGTATTAGATGACTGTAGTTTCATACACTCACGTTAGGATTTCTATTTTGTTCCATTGATCTACAAGTCTGTTTTTGTGCCAGTACCACACTGTTTTTATTACTGTAGCTCTATAGTATGTCTTAAAGTTTATCTCAATATATTTTATTATTTGATGCTAACTGAACTTGTTGATTGTTACTAGAAGTTCCCTGATGAAATTTCTTGGATTTCTTATGCATAATGTCATGTCATATGCAAATAGGTATAATTTAATTTCTTTTCCTATCTGTATAATTTCTTTCTAATTCTATATTTCTCTAGCTGGTCTTTTCAGTACTATAATGGGAAAAAAAAGTGGGGATAGTAGACAACCCTGCCCCATTCCTTATTTTAATGGGACTGCTTTAAGTTTTTCTTGTTTTATGATGAGTTTTGGCTGTATGTTTATCATATAAAAACCTTTATTAGGTTAAGATATGTTCCTTTCAGGCCTAGAACTTTTATTATGGAAGCATGATGGATTTTGTCAAAGGCCTTTTCTGAATCTATTGAGATGACCATATGGTTTTTATCTTTAAGTCAATTTATATGACTGCTGTGTTTATTGACTTGCATGTGTTGATCCATCCCTGCATTTCTGGAGTAAAGCTGGTCACAGTGGGTGATCTTCTTGATATGTGCCTGCATTCAGTTTGTTAGTATTGTATTGAGGAATTTTTGCATCTCTGTTCATCAGGCATGTTTGTCTGCAGTCTTGTTTGCTGGTTTGTTTGTTTATATTCTTACCTGTTTGGATATTAAAGTAATACTGATTTCATAGGATGAATTTTGGTTTGTTCCTTCTGTTTAGAATTTTTGAATAATTTAAGAAGTGTCAGTTGTAGTTCTTTGACCAGAACTTTGTTATGTGAATTTATCTACATGTGAGTTTTTTTAGCTAGAAGGTTTTTTATTGCTTTCCAATTTTATCCTTTGCTACAGAACTGTTTCGGTTGTTGTTACCTTCTTGGTTTAACTTGGGCAGCTTGGAGAAATGAAGAAATTCATCTATTTCCTCTAGATGTTTGTACTTATTACAGCACAAGTTTTAAAATATTCTCTTATAATATTTTTTCTTTGGTGTTTATTGTAATATTTTCCTGTTTTGATTTGGTTGATTTGGATACTCCATTTCTCTTCATTAGTTGTACCAACAGTATTGGTCTTATCTTCTTAAAGAACCATTTCTTACATCCAACCATTGTTTGCACTGTGTTTTTTGTTTCTATTTTATGATTTTCTGCTTTGACTTTATTATTTCTTGCCTTATACTGAGTTTGGACTTAGTTTGTGCTTGTTTTTCCAAATTATTGAGTTATATCATTAACTCATTTATTTGTGCTTTTTCTGATTTTTTTTTTTTTTAATGTAAGCACTTAGGGCTATGTTTCCCTTCCAGAGATGCTTTTAATCTGTCCCCGGAGTTTTATTGTTTTGTGTTTTCATTTTAATTTAATTCATTTAAACATTATTTTGATTTATTTCTATTTTAACCTAGGAAGCACTCAGTAATGAATTGTTTAATCTCCATGAGTTTATACACTTACTGGAGTTTTGTTTTCAGATTATTTTAGGTTGTATTGCCTAATGATTGGCTAGAACATGGAATCATTTTAATTTTTCTGCACCTGTTAAGGTTTGTTTTGAGTCTCAGAATGTGTTCTATATTAGAGAATCTTCCATGTGCTTCTGAATAGAATTTATATTCTTCAGTATTTGGGTAGAATATTCTGCAGATATATTTTAGGTCCATTTGATGTAAAAGGTCATATAATTCTAAGGGTTCTCTGTTTTTGTCTAGATGACCTATAGAAGACGGTGGGATGTTGAAGTTATTTAATATTATTGGGTTTGTGTTATCTCTTTGTTTACATTAGTATGCTTTTTTTTGAAAGTGAACATTCCAGAGTTTGATATATATGTTTAATACCGTAACTTTTCTTGATTACTTGATCATTTCAGTGGAATGAAATGCCTTTCTTTGTCTTTTCTGATTTGCTTTAGTTTAAAGTCTCTTGGTCAGACATTAGAATGACATTTCTGCTTGCTTCTTGATCCCATTTGTCTGGAATACCTTATTCTATGCTTTTACTGTAAGGTTGTTGCCTGTCTGTAAGGCCAAGATGGACTCCCCTGAAACAGAAAGATGGATTTCATTACCTATTACCTAACCCATTCAGTTACTTTTGATTGGAGAGTTGAGGCTGTTAATTTTAAAGTTTTATTGAAGGTGTATGTTGGTGTTGATTTTCTTTTCTCTGTTTAAGTTCTAAAATCATGTTCTGTATTTCTTTAATTGTAGCTTTGTTTGTCTTTGTTGTAGAGTATCTTGACTGTGCTCATTCCTCTCTTCAGTTAGAATATTGCTTCCAGTCTTCTATTTAATATTTCTCTTTGGTTAGATATGATTTCTTTTAGACTGTGGAAAGGTTTTAATTTTTCTTCAACTGTGGCAGATAGTTTTTCTGGATACAGTAGTCTAGGTTCGCCGTCCAAGTCTTGTACAACATAAAGTACATTGCTCCAGGCTCTTCTGGCTATCAGAGTTTCCACTGAGAAACCAGCTGTGATTCTGGCAGGTTTTCCTTTAGATGTGAATTGTGTTTTCTCTTGTGTAGCATCAAATAATTTCTCTTTGTTCTGTGTCTTTAGTGTTTTAACTGTGATATGCCTTGGGGAGTTTCTTTTCTATAGTTATCTAATCAGGGTTCTGTGTGTTTCTTCTATCTGTATTGGCATATATTTTAGTTTGAGAAGGTTTATTGTTAAAGATCTGGTCTATGAGGTTGTCTTGGGATTCTTCTCCTTTGTCTTTATCTCTAATATGAAGATTTAATCCTCATGTTCCACTTTTCCTAAAGATACCTTTTCTATTCTTTCTAATTTTTTCATATTCTTCACCTTCTGCTCTGTCTTTGAGTCCTGATATTCTACATTCTGCCCAATTCATTCTTGTAAGATTTTTCACTGAGATTTCTATTTGTTATATTGAAGTTTCTTGATTTTGTCTTCATTTCAGCTTGTGTTCTCTTTACTGAATTTTGCTTTCAGATATTTAATTATCTTTATTTTATTCAAGTATATATTCATGTTTTCTTGGGCATTATTTGGGTGTTTATTGTTATCTTCTTGGAGTTCAATAAGGTATTTGTTCATGTCTGTTCAGTCATTTAATTCTATAATATTTATGGTTGTCCTTCTAAAATCTGTACCCTGGTGATCATCTATATAGTTCTCATTATAGAATAATTCTATGAGTCAACTGGGTTTGATGTGAAGAATGCCATTGATACTGTTTTGGTTTGTTTGTTTGTTTGTTTGTTTGTTTGTTTTAAAGATTTCACTTGGGCATGTAGACTTTGTTTTTTGGTTGTATGTCTGGGTGAGAATCTATCCTACCTTAGATTGGACCAATGCAGAATCTATGTGATTGTAGCTAAACCAGATAAAGATGGTGGCTAAGCTGTTTAATTGGATCAGGCAAAGATGTCTCCTCCTAAAGCATACGACTAAAGCTTGACCTATGTGTGTAGAGATGGAATCAGGAACAAGGAAGGGCTGGAGAGGAAAGGAGTGTCTCAGCAGTCAAAGGTGGCTTGCAAACAAAGCAAGTTCAAAGGACATGGATCTGGAGCTATGTCTGTGGTTATGGAGATGACAAAGAGCAGATTGAAGGATAGGTAATGGAATAAGCAACTTACTGGGCAAAGGTAGCTGGTGAACAAGGAGGCTTCCTAACCTGTGGATTTTTATCCAAACTTCTAGGTCTGTAGATGGTAGTGGGCCATAGTGGAAAGATAAAATACTGGTGGAAAAGTGATTTTTCTTTTTTTTTAGGTAAAATATTTTTAATTAAAAATTAACATAAATCCTTTAAATTTAACACAAATGACATTTAAAGAAAAAATGTTTTCTAAAATTAAAAAATTGCATGGTTTTGTGGTGTTCTTCTTTAGTACAGGTCAAGTAGATTTTTTTGTTTGACTCTTCTTTTTTATTGACTTTTGAAAATCAATATCAAACATTATATAAAAAAGCAAAACATTCAGAATAGATAATAAAAAACCCATACAGTAATAAAACTTCTCTTTTCTCTAAAATACATGAAACATAAAAAATAATATCGAAAGCTTCTCAAGCCAGGTTAGGCTCAGCTACAGATAAAGAAAGCACAGTAGGTCATAGCTAATGCCCAAGGATGCACTATGGCCACCACAAATTTCTGCTAAGCAGTCCTTCTACAGACAAACCGGAAGTTTTGTTTGTGTATGTGTATATGTGTGTGTTTTAAATCACTTTATTCACCCATCATTTTTTCAATGAAAAAACAAATATTTTTGCTTAAAATCCACTAATGAGTGAGTACATCCCTGTTTATTCTTCAGGATTTGTGAGACACCACTCAGGAGAATATTCTCCAAATTCATGCATTTGCCAGCAAATTTTAGTATATTATTTTTTCTTACTGCTGAGTAGTACTCCATTGTGTAAATGTACCACAGTTTGTTAATCCATTCCCTAATTGAGGGGCATCTAGGGTGTTTCCAGGACCTTGCTATTACAAATAATGCTACTATGAACATAGTTGAGCTAATATTTTGGGGTGTGAATGTGTGTCTTTGGGATATATACTCAATAGTGGTATTGGGGGATTCTTGGGGGAGAGTGATTCCGAGTTTTCTGAGTAATCTCCATACTGCATTCCAGTAGCTAAACAAGTTTACACTCCCACCAACGATGGAGGAGTGTTCCCCTTGCTCTGCATCCTCTCCAGCATAGGCTGTTATCTGTGTTTTTGATCTTAGCCATTTTGACAGGTGTAAGGTGGTATCTCAAAGTTGATTTGCATTTCTCTGATGGTTAAAGATGTTGAACACTTTTTCAAGTGCCTTTCAGTCATTTGTAATTCTTCTGCTGAGAATTCCCTTTGTAGTTATGAACCCCATTTTTTAATTAGGTTATTCAGGTTTTGGGCTCTAGTTTCTTGAGTTCTCTATATATTTTAGAGATCAGTCCTCTGTCGCTTGTAGGATTGGTGAAAATCTATTTCCATTCTGTAGGCTGTCATTTTGTCTTAGTGACTGTGTCCTTGGCTTTACAGAAGTTTCTCATTTTCAGGAGGTCCCACTTATTGATTGTTGTTCTTAGTGTCTGTGCTACAGGTGTTATATTTAGAAAGTGGTCACCAGTGCAAATGCATGGGAGGGTATTTCCCATTTCTTTTCTATCAATTTCAGTTTAGATGGTTTTATGTTGAGGTCTTTGATTCAAATTGATTTGAGTTTTGTGCAGGGTGATAGGCTTGAATCTATTTGCATTTTTCTATATACTGCCATCCCATTATGCCAGCATAATTTGTTGTAGATACTATCTTTTTTCCATTGAATATTTTTAACCTCTTTGTCAAAAATCAGGTATGTGTTTTAATAGGTATGTGGATTAATGTCTGGGTCTTCAATTCGATTCCATTGATCTACAAGTCTGTTTTTATGCCAGTACCAGGCTGTGTTTATTACTGTACTCTATAGTATAATTTGAAGTCAGGGATGATGATGACTCCTGAGGTTCTTTTATTGAGTAAAATTGTTTTGGCAATCTTGGCTTTCCTGTTATTCCAAATAAAGTTGAGTATTGTTCTTTCAAGGTCCTTAACCTATTGTGTTAGGATTTTGATGGGAATTGCATTGAATTTGTAGATTGTTTTTGATAGGATATCCATTTCTACTATGTTGATCCTACCTATCCAAGAGCATGGGAGGTCTTTCCATTTTCTGATATTTTCTTTCAATTTCTTTCTTCAGTGGTATCCAGAACATGTAAAAATAAAATAGTAATAACAAATTGCATATTTATATCTTTCTGTCTGGAAAAAGGTATATTTTATCAGATTCTTTATGCAAACTCTTAAAGAAACAAAAGTAATAGTGCATCTTCTGAGATCCTACTGATTTGATTAAATTCTTTAAAACAACAGCTTCTTTTGAAATAGCATATACTGACCCAAAGCTGTCTACATTTTAAATGCCATGACTTGGCTAGATACCCACAATCCCAAGTCCTGTGTCAAATAACCAAGCTTGCTATTTATCCTAGAGCTCTCCCAGGAGGGGAGACCCTCATTTTTCAGGAAGGGCATATGTGCTTCTAAGCGTTAGATTACTGCAAGCATGATATTTTTATTTTGTACTTTAGAATCATCGGGGAAGCATCAGATTCAATCTGTTTTTCCTCTATCCATGCCAAAGCATCTGGTGATTCCCTGAACTAAGAAGTCTGAGGAAAGGATAGAGAACAGTCAGGCTGTTTCTGGTCAGGAGTCTGTGCCTCCCAGGCTTATTTAGAAGGACTTTCTCAGCCTTTGTGGTTCTGGTTACTCCTTGGCTTCTCAAATCCAAAGACTGAACAGACTGTTTTGTGCAGAGGTTGTGCCTTACCCACACCAGTATGGATTTAGGTTGCTGCAGGACTTACAGGCCTGGCAGGGGTGGCTGGGAACCTGGCTGTTGGATAGGTAGTATTTTACTTAACATGGAGAATGGAAGCAGAAAGACACATTAAATCATATGGGAAGGGACATGTCACCAAGAGGAGTGAGCACAGCAAAGGGAAAGGAAGGCTTAACAGCATCATTATTTACAGTGGTGTGGCTGGTGACATGGATTAAAAAAAGAAAGATGGAGTGAGGGCGAGAGTGATACCGAAGAACGTACCATGACTACGAACCACAGCATCTTACTGGGTTTGGGGTCAGATGGTAGCATCCTATTGGACAATGGCATGGGTCAGCCTTTTAGGAGCTATAGTGCCACAATCATCTATACTCTATCTGTCTGTATCTTTTTCTACCATCTATTGATCCATCTGTCCATTCATATGACAAGCTGTGCTAGAATACATGACTAGAATATTTTATTTAAACAGTGGTGTGACATTAATAGTGTATGCAGTTGAATTAACTTAAGATAATTCTTCTACAATCTTACCTTTTACTGGGTGTGTGAAAGAGAGAGAAAATATATACATTGAAAAGAACCCTTTAAAACAGCTCCCTTAGTCCTTTGTCTAAGACTAGAGCAACAAAATCTACACCTGAATAGAGAGCCTAATAAATATCTCTAAAATAATAATTTTCTTATTACTAAAATATAAAGTAAATACTTATTCATATTCCAGAATAATTTTATTTGACAATTAAGATTAGGTTTTTGGGGTTTTTTTGTGTGTTTTGTTGCTATTGTTGTTGTTTTACAGCTTACCCTCTCCATTTTTTTCTATTTAACATTTTGCAGATTTTTTTTTAGTCACTTGCTATATGAGTTTGATATTTTTGTTGGCATTTTTCTATTTGAAAGTGTGGACTTGGCCACTGATCTTTCCTTAGCCAGGACAGTTTACTTCTTTGAGTCTGAGAAGCAGTTGAATCAGGCCATTAAAAAACCTCAAATCCAAGAAAAAGGAACAAGAAATATGTTTGCAACGAGTTATGTTTGGAGTGTTGTTCAAGGCCAGGACTAGATTCTTATGACATCTGCCTTCTTGATGATCTGCTGATTACCTGAACAATATGAATGATAAATACATTTTAAACACTATATCATACTCTACTTGAGCTTTTGGGACCTCCTGCCCTTGCTGTGGAGGCGATAAAGAGATGGGGAGAAGAGAGAGTGACTGAGACGGGTGGGAGTTTGAATAAGGGCATACATGGATAAAAATATGAGTCTTTATTCATGATAAATAAAAAAGCATAACCTTTAACCTAGATGCTTGTAAAAGCCCCAGTGAGCACCTCTTGCCTATAGGATTGTATGGGAAAGACAGAATAAGTAATCTGTCTCTCCAATGTCTATGAGTCAAGTCACTGAAATATCATCATTGATGGCCATGAAGCAAATACACTTAGGTAGATTCTTGTGGTATATGTTTGTGCTTCAGGATTCAAAGCTAACAAAGCTCCTCGTTGTTGGATGGAAGAGGCTTTGATTCAAGGAGCAAGCAGGGAACACTTGCTTAGACGTTTCCTCTAATCCTCCCCAAATGGGCCCAGTTTCCATTTCACTTTATGAATTATTTCCTTTAAAGCAAATGAATATAACAATATTTTCATGACCTTTAGAGTTGACCATGGATTTAGAATCAATGAAATTTAAAGAATGATTGTGAATAAAATGCACTTCAACAGCCTCTATTATAGTTTGTCTTCAGGGTCTTCGTTTTCATACACTCAATGGTTTTGCTGATGTTTGCTCAATTTCAGTTTAACTTGAAAACCAATAGGCAAATCTGAAAAGCATTAGCACACCCAGGAAGGAGCAGGGAGAGGCTTGTGTGTGACAAGTCAGGGAAAGAAAGCCTGTGTGGCAGCTGTCCCTTCTCCAAAGATTAGTTGCATAGAGAGTCATCCATATGGGAGAAGGCCCAGGATAGTTTTTCTCCTTATGAACATATATAGGAAATATGTAGTTTTGTCATACTATATTATGTTTTGTATATCATGAAGTAAAGGACAAAGGAGTGGGAAGAAATAGTTTTAAATCATCCTAACTTTTCCATATAATACACCTTATACTTATTGAATTCACTTCCTTTTAACTAAGAAGTGACTTATTGAGTGTGTGCTATGTGCCGAGCATTGATAGATACTCAAGAAATATTAGAAATAAAGACTTTTTTCCTCCTCTCAGAGCCAGGCTTCTCAGAGAACACCACCCTCTCTGAGTAGCTATAGAAGTAGACATCTTAGAGTAAAACAGAAGTTGCCCTAAGCAAGCATGTGTTTGCAAAGGCTGGGATGATGGCCAGGGATCTGTAACGTCTTGTTCTTTTTCTGTTGATCTAATATAATAATAACAAACTCATGCATAGCTTAAACACACAATCTTTACTGTATTTTGGGGAGAAAGAAGAGGAAGCTGGATGTCCAAAGCCCGAGGGAACACTCATTCCTCTGTCTCACACTTAAGCAATAATTAGAAAGATTGGATAGTTTTTCTCCTTATGAACTTTGAATTTCTTTAAGACCCTGAGTTTCACCTCTGGGAAAAGTCTGGATAGCAGGCCACTGATAAGCCATGCTACCCAGGACAGCAGAGAGTTGTCACATTCCTTATTGGCTAACAAGACTTAATAATGATGCTTTTTGAACAAACTATTCTCAGCTTCCTTTCAACCAATGTGTCTTATTCAGACAAAACAAAACTCATTAAGTTCAACCTTATACCATCCATCATAACAAAACTAGGTTTTATAGGAGAAGGCCCAGGGGTACATGTGAATGATGTGTGCTATGAAAACCATTATTACACATGACCTTAAGCTGGTAAAGGCAGAGCCTGAGCAGAAAGAAGGGAGATTTAGATTTACTTCTCTTGTGAACCAAATTGTGTGGGCTAAGGAAAGATTTTAAACCTCAGTGTTGGTTTTAACCTTTATCCTGTCTCCTTCCTTAGCTGCCAAGTCTTCAGTGCTACCAACAAAGGAGAGGGATTGGGCCAAGCTTTACTTTCTTCTATTATTTCTCCCAAATGGGTGAAGTTGCTAATGAAGGGTAAACATAGCAAACATCAAGCCCCAAATAGAGAGGAGCAGCATGAGGTCTGGATCAATGGCCCCTGGAGAACTGAGAATTGGCTGTAATTACATAGACCAGAAGGGGCTGTCCTAACTCTTAACTATTTTCTGCCTAATTTCGGCTAAGTTTCTTTTAGGAGAGGATCTTTATAGTTGAAGGGGAAGCTTTCCTTGTCCTGAGATGCCTCCAAAGCCTTCTAACCATGAGCCTGTTACCCTTCCTGAAGGCCAGAACCCTGCACTGTCATTCCTTTGGGGCTCCACACAGAGGAAATGTTGTTTACATGGGGAAATATGACTTGATGACCTACCATTGGCAGCCAGGCTTTCAGGGGGTGTTATTGTTTTAAATTCCCTTTAGGACCCATGAGGTTACATGAGATATAGTTCATCAGGTGAAAAAAATTCCAGTGTTGTCTATTTCCATTAATTTAATACTGTTTTCAGCTTTTTTTTCTTCCCAGCTTTCTTACTCTGGATCCATCTGCATGATGATTTAGGCTGGGGAATGTCTTGTTTGAAATGTCTTTAGGACACTCTGTAAATGGAGCAAACATCTTAGAAAGTTTTTCTTTGTGTGGAAAAAGAAATCTGATATTTTTCTGATCCCATTGACCCTTGAAACTCATGGGTCAGACTATGAGCCTCTATCTTCTCTGTCTTGTTACAAAATGAAGTGGCTTATTAGCCCACATTGCTCAAGCTGAATTCCTATAGATCCAGTTTAAAGAGCCCTTATGTTTGTAGTGTGTCAGGGATTAAGGTTTTCCACTGAGATGTTCCTTGTGAATAGAATGAATCTTGTTTGGGTGAGAAAAGCTATTTCCTATTTCCTCTGATCTCCTTGACTTTTTGTCCCCAGATTCTCTCCTCCTGAGGCCCGAGGGTGGGAGGGAGGGAAGGCAGCAATGACACCTTTCTTTTTTCTTTTTCTTTCTTTCAGATCCAGAAGAGTAGAAAAGACCTCACATAGACTGAGGCTGCCAGTGTCTCCTGCCATTTTAGCGGAGCTTCTGCATTCTCCTTCTTCCACAAAGACCCATATCTGGGGAAGGTGTACAGCTTGCAAAACCGAGTCCCACATTTGGTCTTCTCTCATGCTGTCTCTTCCCAGGGGCCTCTGGGGTTGACTTGTTGTCTTAGAATTATGGGGAATTTTCCCCCTAATCACACAAACCCCACTTGAGTTTTTTTGTTTTGTTTTGTTTTGTTTTGTTTTTTTGTTTTCATCCCACCCCTAAAACAGAAATCAAACATGAAAGACCATTTTACAATTCATTGCTAAGAATTTGGCCTTCACAACACCTGCTGAGCCTGTGTGAAAAACTGACATCCCAGATATGCTGAATGAGACCTGGAAAAGTGCCCCCACACAATGACTGCCATCTTGGTTTTGTGAATGCTGTTAACTTAGAATGCTTCTTTTCATATTGTCTCATGATGGTGACTATAGCCAGGCTGGCCTTCGGCTCAACTAAAGTGAAATGCCAATCTCTGGTTCTTTTTGCCAGTTAAGAAAGTTCATTTTCTCTGGTTATTTTAAGGCTTAAAATTTGTTCTTATGTTTTTTTTTCCATTTGTATTATATGAAATTGTCTTTTAAGAAGAGATTATTCTATAGGAATATGTGTTTGTTGCTTAATTTATTATATGTAAATTCATTAATATAAACCTGAATGTGTTAGCTGATGACCATACTGTCAGTGGGCTCCCCAGTGTTTGAACTGGGGAGCATTCATCACTAAGAGGTCACTGAAATGTTGACCATTTCCTGATCCTCTTCTTTTTGGTCTCTGTAAGCTGACCTCATTACTTTAGAAACTTTTTAGAAAGAAAAGTGATAAGAGATCCAAAATCAGATATGTCAGGTAATGATTTTTATTTTAGCGAGATTTTAACACCACAAAGGAGTTGATTAATAGCACAAGTAGAAAATAAGGTTAATAGATTTGGCAGGGAAAGAGGATTAAAATAGATTATTCTGAAGCCAAACAGAAAATAGGACTCAGTGGAGTGCAAGGAAAGTGTGATTTTTCTCTCCCACGGTGTGATTTGGATATGAATGTTTTTATTATGTAGTTGTAGGTCCCTTCTGAAAATAAAGCATGTCATATTGAATAGTGACGGAAAGCAGGCAGGTTAGATAATGGGCTTGAATGGATTCCATAGATTCCATTTCTAAATTAAAAGTATAAAGACAGATATTTTAAAGTATCTGTATTGATAAAATAAGTTATTGATATTTCTTTAGTAGTGAAAGAAGAATGTGCTTGGTCCTTATGACCTCTTGGCTCATTGAAACAGGCTTCAATAGGAAGATGTGAAGAAAGTTTTTGCCCGGAACACACAATATCTGATGTTTACACAACTTTTCTCTGTCGGTTGTACATTTGGCCTCATTGTAACACCGTCACTTTTCCATTGCTTTGCCTGCTTTCCTGACAGTAAATCATGAGACTTCAGATTTAAATGACTTTGGGGACATAAGGGGTCAAGTGTATGAACTGTAAGAGAAAGAGCCGTATAATATCTTATTATTGTAATGCAGGGCAATTTGCTGGGCTTTGGTATCGGGAGACAGTAAGGAGGAGTGAATGTCGGGGAATTGCTGAGGGTGGTTCTTAAGAAAAAGTGAGGGTGGTCAGGTATTGGTGAGACTGGGTGTAAGGGAAGCGTAAAGGTGGTGGGAACTGGTGAGGTAGATGCTGCCAGAAGAAGGCAGAAGCCCAAAATCATAGGTTATATTTATACTGTGTAAGAACAGGGCATCCTGAGTACCCAGGATCTGTGAATTTCCTCAAAAATTTTACATATTGGCATCTAACTCAGATGCTTGCACTGTACCAGTCAGACAAAATGTGCACCCAGGTGCTTGCAAGCTGTGTTCTTGAAGATAGAATGATTCTGTATGTCATTTAAATGCAATCCATGCCTGTCTATGTCCTTGGAACATGGACCTTTTACCTCACATCATTCTGTATTGTTTTTTATGTGAAGCATTTGAGCAGTTGATACAGAATGTCTACTGCTTCAATTTACAATCTAGAAAACAACACTAAACAATATTTGAAAAAGAAATAGGAATATAGCCATTTTTTCTAGAACCAATAAAGATAGGAATGTTTTACATTTGCTGATAGCTGTTAATCAGTTGAAAAAGCATGTGGGGAGAGCTTCATGCCACTCCACTTTCCTCAGAACCCTCAGGAGGTACAGAAGCTCTGCTGACTTAGGCTTGCATTTTTAATTCTCAAGTGTTAAGGCACATTAAACAAAAACAGAATCATTTGTTTTAAAACATGCAAAACACATTAGTATGCTCTGAACTGATCCTAGAATTGATACCACACTAGAATAGTTATTCCAGGTCAGTAGTTACAGGGAAAAATAAAGCACTATTTTCAAAGCTATAGCATGCTTTTTGTGGATTTTATTTTTCTTGAAAAGGCTTCCTTCGAGTTTAACATGAACATCCCCCCAGCCTTATTCCACTGCCCTAATCACTCATCTTAGGCACACAGTACAGCCGTGTACATCAGTTACAATGAGAAATTGTAGACACAGCAGTGGCCTCATGCTCATCATATAATAACAGACCACAAGCCTTTCATGTTTCTGGGTGTGACACAGTAACTGAGCAGCACCTGGATTGCATCTTCAGGTCATCAAACAAACCCATGTCCATTTGTTTCACTATGGGCTGAGTAACTGATCCTTACAGAAGTCTGTATTTTATTTCTTATTCATAGCTACCTGCCCTAGTCTGCGAGTCCTAATAGCTTGTGGCAGCAATTAAAAATGCATTTCCAACCAATTATGGACTTTCTTCCACTAGCCATTTTGTTCTTGGAGTTTTTAAGAATGATGAAAACCATCTGACAAGATTCTACACACTAATACCCCTAACTATTAAAATCATGCTACACACCAAAGCCAGACAACCTAGTGTTACAGATTCATCTCATTTGTGGAATCTCAGACAATATGCTATCCACCTCCAGCCATGCCTTTAGGAAGTATAAAAATGGGAAGAATAAAATACTGTTATGTATGTGTGTGTATGTGTGTGTGTGGGGGGACTATTTTGTGCTCCACATTATAGAAGTTGGGAGCTTGAACTCTCTCTTATCTCACAGATCACTTTTCCTTAGACAGACATATTGATGGGGTAGATAGGTAGATGGATGGATGGACAGCTAATGTATATTTTCTTCTGATTTTTGTTAATGTCTGAGTAGAGAATTTGATAATGAGAAACATTTTGGTAGTGTTCTCCTATTGAGTGTGAGGAAAGCAGTTAGTAAAAAGCAGATAATTCTTTCTCATAGTGAGACAGAGACAATTCCAGGATTGGAAGTCTGACTGTAGCAACATTTTCTAAATAAAAGGGATTGGAGGGGTCCCTTTTCTCCCAGTCAGACACTTCATTCTGACTTTGACATGCCCCCACACACACACCAACACACACTCTGCCAGATTTACAGTCCTGGTCTGTCACCAGTGTGTGGCACAAGCACTCAGGAAGCATGAGCAGAATTGTTAGGTGGAGTCGTACCACCCCCTTTCAATGCAAATTTTAAATTTCCCTCAGCAAATATTCAGCATCTTCATCATCCACACAACTGCAATCAGGACACTTGCATTCTGGGTAAAGGCAGACAAAGTCTGATTACACCAACGGTTTATCACAAGACAGGGGGAACATCAGGCTATCTGGGGACATTGTTAAAGCCAGCAAGTACATGAAAACAGATTAAAACTGTTTCTGTGATCTTTAAATTTGAGAAAGAATAAAAACATTAAATGAAAGCAATGAAGTTCTCCAGAGAATGATGAGCCAAGAAGGATGATGGCACCAGCCTCCCTGAAACATCCAGGACTCTGCTCAGAACCCAGGTTGAAACTTGGACTTTCTTGGAGCAAATAGGAAATACGATTCATGCAGCATGAGGAACCACTGCACAGTCTACTCTGCCAGCAGCCTGGTGGGCGCAGCACCGAGCTGCAGCAAAGCCGAGTGTTACAGAACATAATGTTTCAATAACGGTGTTGTATGGGTTCTTACTCTTGAACAGATGGGAAATAATACTTGTAATTCATCAACAGCAATCTGTGATTAAAGGCCTCATTATTACTTTGAAAGTGAGTACAGTGAGAAACCAGTAATGACAGCCAATAATGTTCTTGTGAAACGAGGAGATTCATTACCCTATAGCCAAGCAGAGACACTGGTGGACACAGAGATGGCATTGGAGGCTGGATGCAACCAGGGCCATCTACAGATTTTGCTGAGTTGTTAACAACTGTGAGTCTAGTGAGGTTAGAAAATGGGAGATTCTCGTTGGACATTTGTATGGGGAAGGTACTCTCCTGGAGATTCTGGACAGTGATAAGCAAGAACTGCTTCTTATAAGATAAGAAGCAATGGTGAGGAGCTGCAGGTAACGTTGGTGGAGAAGTTCATGGTCAGCTCTAAAGATTAAATTCTAATTATTAAGGATAACCCCTCCTTCCCATTTCAGTTAAAATATTGACACACACATTAGAGGTGAATTACCATGAATTCTGACTTTTGTTCAAGTGGAAGCAGGTTAACACTGGTAGTGGCGGTTTCCATGATATGCTTGCTGTTCCCAAACGAAGTGGTCATTGCAGAGCTTGAAGCAGTGAGATGGTGTCACACTTGTCTAGTTTTCCCTAGGGATTCCTCCACCTTCTGGGTGACTGTTGGCTCTAACAGTCCACACTCAGTGTCTTTTCTGGGGTGGCCAAGTTCAGCCATTGCCTGTGACACTCCCACATGGATTTTTCATGGAAGCTGATGTCTATGTTTGCAAAAGCCCTCACAGGCACGCTCACTAGAGCCCTGTGACTGAAATGGCTTTTAAAGAACTGCTCAGGAAGCACAACTCTATCACCTTTGTTCATCTTGTGTGCTCTGTGCTAGGGAGAGGGCTTTGTATACGGCTACTCTTGTCTTTAAATAGGTATATGTATAATGTGTGTGATGATTATATAAAAGTAATCACAGATTAATACATATAGCTTTACAGTGAAAAAATCTACAGCCATACATATCATCCAGCGACGGATTCTAGAGACAGACTGTAGAGAATTACTTTTCTTTTTTTTTTCTTGCTTGTATGGTATTTTATACAATTTTATAAGCTGTTAAGATTTGAAAGTATTTTTGCTATTTTCACTTGTAGACCTTGCCTAGGGTTTTAGCAGCTCTTGTGCTCCCCGTACGATGGCAGCCCCTGCATCACTTTTGAAATGTCCTTTCCCTCTGTGCTCCTTTCCTGTCTCTCATTTTCTACAATTTCCCAAGTCTCCCTAGTTGATTCCACCCAGATAAACCATTCTACTTGCAATATCATTTGAGCACACAGAAACAGCAAATAATGGGAGTGGGACCCATTTCTCAGTGTAATCTGAGTAAGGAAGCGTTCATTGTATGTTAAAAGTTAGGTAAAGTAGGTATGCGAGGAAGAAGGGAACCTAAATGAGATGAAATGACTCAAAGCTAAGTGGACCACGTCTAGGTTAACACAACGTCACTGTCTTCCTTGACTGTAGGACAGTTCTTTTTTTTTTTTTCCATCACTGTGTTTTTCTCCCCTGGATGTAGACTCATTCCTTGTAGGGAGCTTCCCTAGCCCTTGCCTTGTGGGAATTGAAGGTGGAGATGCTAAGCCTTACACTCTGTGGCCATTCAGATCCAGAAAGCTAGGTTTGTGGGAAGTGATTGAAACAGTATCAAGAATACTTAGCAGAACTCTGAAGAAGGCAGGCTGCCAGTCTCCCAGATAATGCTGCATACAGAGCTATTGTGGGAAATTAAGAAACTTGTTGTTGTGTCCTGCAGATGCCTTTCCAAAAAGGAAGCTAGAGAATGGCTTGTCTTTACTTTGTGGCACAGTATCATGGACTTCCCTGATGTGAATGAGTCTCATACAGACAGACTGAGGGTTTAAGCGTGCACTTATGTATCACAGGGCAAAGGGATGACCATCTGTTCTAAGGAAAAGCATTCTGTTCCCTATGGTGCTGCTGCTTTAAGCTAAAACTTGTTCGCACACTGTAACATCACACCTCCAAATGCAAAATCAAAGCATGGGATTCATGTAAAACAGAAAGTGCCAAACTGCTGTTAAAAAAACATTAAAAATATGTTTATTGTAAATCTTTATTGCACAAAAGAGCCTGATAGTCCTCATGTCTAATTCTCCCTAGCATCAAGTAATAAATAAGTAATTGTATGTTCTTCTAATTGTCAAATAAAACCAGGATTTAACCTCATAATTGGAATTTGAAAAAAAAATGAAAAGGCTGCTTTTTTCTTGTAATTGTTGGTTATTGTGGTCCACATTTTATGCCAAATTTGGGGCTGCCAGAACCCACTCTACCCCCAGTCACTTGCATTCTTTAGGGTAATGCTCATGTAGCAGCTACCTTTACTGCACAGTGGTGGATATTCACAGAGCACGACTGCCGTGTTCATGTAGGTGTTATGGGCTGAAGGTTATGTTAAGTAGATTATCAGAAGCTGAGGTTGTTGTTCCTGGAGTTACGCTGGCTTCCAAGATATTTTTCACCAAGTACAATGATACCGTATTCTTGGATGCCAACATTCAAATTCTAAACTGTTTTTTCTATCCATTCTTGGAAATGTTTTCCTGATCTTCAGAATAGACTAGCATTAGCCTAGTCATTATCCTTGTCTTTGAGAGTAGAAGCCATTTACTATCATAAGATCTGTACCCAGCTGCTCACTTGAAAGCAGCCACCAAGAGGCACCCTCTTGTGGTGATGAAGTGTACCACACAATTACTACTCTGTGGTTCTGCGTATTATTCTTGCACAGTAACTCTGCTGGATTACTACCCGCCTTGTAAATTAAAGCCTTGTAAAGCCTCCAGTGATGAATATCTGCCCTGTGGGATTTGGTTGTTTTATAATAAAATTGCTGTTACCAGATTATTGATAAGAACTTAAAGTCACTTTAATACCCCATCCCACAGTTAACCACTGTCCAGTATTTCATTGTGTTTCCTTAAGGTTTTTGACTGTGCATGTTTACACAATTAAGGTCATATAGTGTACTCAAGCAATAATTATGGCTCATTAATACAGTATTGGTGCGTAAGCATTTTCCTGTTTTTTTAAAACTTTTTTAAAACTTCCTCATTAATATAACTTCAGTGCAAGCATAATACAACATTTCATTTTGCTGTTCTGGTACAGTTTACCACCTCTCTCCTGTTCATCAATGAAGTTTGATGCTTTTAGTTTTACATATTAATTTTAAATAACAAAAAAGAATCTGTTTGCACATTATATGTTGCTACACTTTAGAATATCTTCACTGATCAAATTGCTAGATGTACAGTTATAGGGTCAAAGGTTGTAAATATTCTGGGCATGTCTAAGGCCAGAGCAATTCAGTTGTTAACATCATAAAATATTAATATGTGAAGAACTCTTACTTTTGGTTCTTTGTGTTGAGCAGACAGTTAAATCTCCCCAGAACAAACAGAACTGATGATGTTCTGTGGGGAATGTAGCCGTAATTGCAGGCATGAGCAGGTATCTATGGCCAGGGGACAAGCCTTTGGGAAGTTCAGTTCCTGATCTTCCGTACATTCAGTGATTCCTCAACTAGAAGGTGAACCTGATGCCCTTTTTTTGAGGATTTAAAATGACACACGTGATCATTTGTTCTGAGACATCTGTTTGCTACCATAGTTCAAATGAAACACAAAGATATCGCCAGATATACTTAGCAACAGTGACCAGAAAGTTATGACTATCATAAGGGCAGACATTTATAACATGCTAAAACTAATGGAGTTAGATATCTACTATGTCAACATCTTTTCCACCAAGGCCTTTTTATGCCCATGCTGCCCTGCAGGATCCGGTTGTGTTTATAACAATACTGCTATTATCAGACTGTTCATATTGATGATATTTGGTCTCACAAGGCTCTTAAATCATTCTTTTCATGGCACACTTGCGCATGGCCATGCTACCCTAGTTTGTAGAAAGGAAATGAGATGTCTGAGTTAAGTCGCAAATCACGTGGGTTTCTCACAAACCTCAGGCTGTCCTGCCTCAGGAGTGTGTGTTCACCTTGTGGGTGACAGCCTTGGCAGCCAGTTCCAACTCTTTCCCCTTCCTTGTCTCCTGAATAATTGGATTCATTACCTTTTGGCTGAACTACCCAAGTACATTAATTTGAAATAACTGAAAGCTATTTGTCAAAAGACACCAGTCACTTATGCTGCCCTGGTGACATTTCTGCCCTGAGCTGACTGATTATGTTGTTTACTCAGTAAACATTAAGTGTAGATCGATGGTAGTTTAATTCTTGCCTTAAAGTTCTCAATTTCCCAAAGATGACATATTTTCATCTCTGTATGTGCATTGTATTATCAAGCACACACACACACACACACACACACACACATACAATTCCTTTAGAATAAAAATCAAAGAGTAATGAACGCCTCAGTGTTGACAAAGCATTCTTACATGACCATTAAAATTATTTCCTAAAATTGGTATTTTTAAAGTGTAATAGTTGAGGAAAATGAAATAAAAGTTTATGTCAATATACTTGCTTATTCTTTGGCATATCTACCCACTTGTGAAATAATCTAGAATTCTAAAGTTTTATTAATTGAATATACTCTTTAAGAAAGCAGAGTGAAGGCTGGATAGATGGATGGCACAGTTGTTAACATGCTCACCCTGAAAATATAATGACATGAGTTTGGTTTACAAAACCCACCCACCTTAAAGAAAAGCTGGGTGATATGGTACATGCTTTTAACCCCAGCACTTGGGAGGAAAAGATGGGTAGAATTCTGGGATTGATGACTAGCCTAGCCTACTGTCTTAGTCTGTAATTACTATGAAGAGACACCACAAACAAGGAAACTTATAAGAGAAAGCATTTAACTTGGGTCTTAAGGTTTCTGAGTGTGGTAGAGTCCATGATCATCATGGCAAAAAGCAGACAGGGATGGCATGCAGCAAGGCTGAGAGTTTTATATCTGGATACACAGACAGCAGGCAGAGAGAGGGAGGGAGAGAGGAGGAGGAAGGGAGGGAGGAGGAGAGGTAGGGAGAGAGAGAGAGAGAGAGAGAGAGAGAGAGAGAGAGACCTGTGGTCTCTTGAAACCTCAAGCCCCACCCCAGTGACACACCTCCTGTAACAAGGCCATACCTACTCCAACAAGGCTACAGCTCCCAATCCTTCCAAATAGTTCAGCTAACCAGGGGACCAAACAGTCTAACATATGAGATTATGGGGGCTATTATCATTCAAACCGTCTTACCTACTCAATAAATTCCACACCACTATTCTAACGCCAAAGTAGACAGTGCCTGAGGAATGACACCCATGGCTGCTCTCTGGCACCTACACTTATATGTTGGCATGCATACATGTACATAAGAAAAGAGAGGGCCAGAGGGAAGAAAAAAGAATAAAAGTGGAGTCATAAAATAAAACTAATAGCCCAAGACATTTTCTTCATGTGCAAATGCTTAGCAACGAGCCTCCCCAGTTCCTAGCAATAAGTCATAAGCTCTGAGTTTCTTGAAAACTTGAATATTAAAATTTAAAATTTTATATTATCTGTGAGGCTAAAGCACATCAGTAGTTCAGAAAAAAATATGGCTCCCTGGACAACTGAAAGGGTGTCATCACTGAGTATCCACTCTCAGGAGCTGTCTTAAGATGATTGTTGGTATTATTATTATTATTATTATTATTATTATTATTATCGTGAAGAGACTTCATGACCATGGCAATTCTAGCAAATAAAAACATTTAATTGAGGTGGCTCTCTTCCATTTTCAGTGGTTCAGTCCACTATCATCATTATGGGGAGTATAGTGGTGTGAAGGCAGATGTGGCTCTGGAGGTGAGAGTGCTATACCTTGACCCAGAATCAACAGGAAGTCGACTGACACACTGAGCAGTATCCTGAACATAGGAAACATTAAACCTGCCACTGCAATGATGTACTTCCTCCAGCAAGGCCATACCCACTCCAACAAAGCCACACCTTATAATAGTAGCATTCCTTATGAGATTATGAGGGCCAGTTACATTCAGACTTCCAAAGGGGCTCAGATTTCTTCATATAGCACTATGATCCTAAGTCTCACCAAGATTGAAAACTATTGAAAGTGAATATGGAATCTCTGATTCAGCTACAAATAGGTAATCAAACATTCAAGCATATGAACCTATGGGACTCTTCTTATTTAAACCATAGCATTTCATCCCCTGGCCCCCATAGGTTTGTAGCCATATCAGAAAAAAAAAATGCGATTAGTCCAATTTCAAAAGTCCCCAGCCTTTCACAGTCTCAAGACTATTTAAAAATCCAAAGTCTAAAACCTCAAATCAAAGGGCTTAGATCTCCCTCACCTTCCAACTCCGTGGATTACAACACAGTTCTCTTTCTTGGTCAGGTTTCTACTCCCTGTTTGAAGCTCTCAACAGATATCCAATGGCTCTGACATCTTCAATGTCTTAGGGTCTTCAACACAAGGGTCTTAGGGTCTTCAACAACTTCAGGCAATGGCTTTTCTAAGCCTCCATGCTAGGGACTCTCTTCCTCAAGCCTGGCCTCAGTTGCTTCCCTTAACTGCAGAGTAAGATTCCACAACCTCTTTACCCTGGTTTTCTTGACTCTAATGTCAGAATCGTATGGCTGAAGGATGCTAAGTTCCGGTTGCTTGGGATGGAACCTGTATTACATTTGTGTAGCCCAAGATCCAGGCATGTAATGTAATTCCACAGTTGCTTAGTCCCAGATAATCACACAAAGGATTATGTTAATTTTCAAGTTGTTTGGCTTATGGCCCAGGTTCATTACTTGCTAACTCAGCTTAACCCATTTTCATTAATCTGTGTATTGCCATGTCTCGTGGTTTACCTCTGTTTCTTTACATCTTGATTCTTGGGTGGGAACTCATAGATTCTCCCTTGACTGCCCATTTCTCCTTTATCTAAGCCTAGAATTCCTATTTGCCTCTAAGCTGCCTTGCCATAGGCCAAAATAATTCCTTTATAACCAATAGTAAAGCATATTCACTTCATATAGAAAGATATCCCATATCACATATTTATGAACTTTGATTTATTGATACTTCCCTTAGGCTCCTATTACAGATTGGAAGCTTAGTGAGGTTTTGCTCAGAGGGCACCCTCCTGCCCCGATTATTCCATTTTGCATCAGGCTTTATTTTCTTTCTTTCTTTTTTTTTTTTTTTTTTTTTTTTTTTTTTTTTTTTTTTTTTTTTTTTTTTTTTTTTTTTTTTTTTTTTTTTTTTTTTTTTTTTTTTTTTTTTTTTTTTTTTTTTTTTTTGAGTACAAGACTTACCTCCAACATTAAATTCCTTGGTGTTCAGTTCATTTACTCCTTAAAATTTTCTCTGCTAAGGAATCTAATCCAAAAGTTTTCCATTTATCCCCCAGAAAATCTTTAGGATATAGGTGGAAAACAGCCACTTTCTTTGACAAAATATTGTAAGAATGGTTTATAGGACTGTTTCTAATATTGTTCCCCTCCATAATCTCTTGAGCTGAACCTCCACAATCCATATTGCCCTCAGCACAACTGTCTTACAAGCTTCTACTAGAACAGCCCATTAAGTCACACTTGTAGTATTCAACTGCTTTCCAAAACCGAAGTCCCAAAGTCTTACCATCAAAAAAACCATAATACTGTCAGTTCTTTCATATTGTTGGGTCCTGGCCCCTTCCCCTCTGATCCTTGCTGTGTAGGGTCAGTTATTGTCACTATGGATGTGAGTGTTTCTGCTGAACCATATGTAGAGTTTGCTGCCCTGGTTCATAAATTACACAGCATGTCTGGCTATACCCAAGGATATTTGATGCTCGGCAAGAGCTGCCAGTGTCCCTCATGATAAAGAGGTAGTTTCTGAGAGGCCATGAGGTTAGGCTAATGGGCTAAACAAGTTTTACCAACTGCTGCTATCAAGCAGAGTCTGAGGCAAACGTGAGATGAAAAGGGCTAGACAAAATGATTCACCACTTGTGGCTGTCCCACATCATATAACGGCAGAAATCATACCTGCTATACTAAATAAAACCACCAATACCATGAATGGATTACACTATTTGAATTGTTGGCCTAAAGGATCGCATAGCCACATCGCAAACATAACAGGTTTTGGTCAAAACTATTGGCTATCCTCCCTAGCTTGATGCTAAGTCCCTGTTGCTAAACACACTACAAACTTTAATCATAGAACATGGAGAAATTGAGCTGATAATAAACTGGAATGTAGCCAGAAGTTTTCTGTCCTGTCTGGGCCACTTGATCCAATCAAAGTTCTACCACCCGCAGTCCTGCAACTGCTTATAAAATATTTACCCAGAGTCTTATATTAATTACAAATTGTTTGGCCTATGACTCAGGCTCATTACCAACTAGCTCTTACAAATTAACTCAACCTATTTCTATTATTGTATTGTATTGCCACATGGCACTGTGACTTTACCTGTGTTCCATTACCTCTTGATTTCTAGGCAGCAGTCTACAGCTTTATTCTGAGCCTACCCTCCTTCATCTTTATCTCTGCTTGGATTTTCCACCTGCTTCTAAGTTGCTTTGTCATTGGCCAAAACAGTCTCTTTATTAACAAATGGTGAAAAAGTATATTTACAGCATACAGAAAGACATCCCGTATCACTTCTTCACTTTTATCTAATCAAAAAGGAAGGTTTTAATTTTAACATTGTAAAATTACATATAAAAAACAGTATTCAAGCAAGAATTACAGTTGCAATATCTAGTCTAATTGTATTTAGCAAAATTAAAGAAAATATTCTACTATCTATTCTTTTTGTGAGGCTAAAGTTCTATATCTAATTTATCTTTTATTATAACTAAAAAAGCTATAATTATAGCCATCTAGTCTTCAATTCCATCAAAGACCATACAAGGATATAATATTATCTGAGTAAAAAGAAAATGCATTGTAACTAATTTCCAAAATTCTAGAAATGACAGAGACATCAGGAAGCCTAGACAGTCACGCAAATTTTCTGTAACATTGGGGCACCCATCTTCCCCCTACAGGCCTAGAGTCTTTGGAAGACTTTTTAGTGAAGCAGGAATATGAAGAATGGTTTCACTCATTTTAGCAAGGTTTGTCATTTGCTTCTTCTTCTATCCTGTAGAATGTCTGGCTGTTTTATCTGTGAAGTAAGAACCCAAAGAACCACCTCTGCTTATTCTGGCAAAGTCCAGTGGTCATTTCCTATGAGTCCTGAATGTCCAGTTTATACAGCATACTGTCAAGCAGTCAAGGCAAGAACAATTTCTTGCCTAGTTGCTTATTTTTGCCACAAAAGAGTAAACTCTTTGATGCCCATCATCCTCTGGAAGTAGATTGGTACTATACTTGCCTGTGATTTGTGGCTGTAGCTAACTTTCTTGGTTGGAATTTTCCTTCTAGCACCTTCTGTAAATTTGTGGGTAGATATGGCTCATTTTGACTTTGTCATGAAATGTTTTGTTTTCTCTATGTATGTTGATAGAAAATTTTAATGGGAATAGAAATCTGGGCTAGCATCCATGGTCTCAGAGTCTGCAAGATGTCTGTTCAAGTTTTTGCCTTTTAGAGTCTCCATTGAGAGGACGGATGTAATTCTTTTTTTTTTTTATTTTTTATTATGAATAAAGTCACATTTTCTATCCGTGTATATCCTTCTTCAAGGTCCCTTCATTCTCCTATCCCCTCCAGTCACTCTCTTTTCTCCACATCTCCCCATCTCCTCCCCAGTGAGGACAGGAGGTCCCAAGGACCAAATATTGCTCAGTTCAGCATCCATTTTCCTCACCCCAACATTAAGACTGAGTCAGGTGTTCCTCTAGGGGAATGGGATTTAAGGTGCCAGTACAAGGTGTTTCAGATCCCAAGATGCTGAGTGGTTGTGGTTTGCAGCTTGGGTGTGCTTTGCTTTTTTGCTTTTCTGTTTAGAGTCCACTAATGAGTGAGTACATCCCCTGGTTATCTTTCTGAGTTTGAGAAACCTCACTCAGGAGGATATTCTCCAAATCCATGTATTTGCCTGCAAATTTTAGGATAACATTTTTTTCTTACTGCTGAGTAGTACTCCATTGTGTAGATGTACCACAGCTTGTTAATCCATTCTTAAGTTGAGGGACATCTAGGTTGTTTCCGGGTTCTTGCTATTACAAATAATGCTGCTATGAACATAGTTGAGCAAATGCCTTTGGAGTGCGACTGTGCATCTTTACGGTATAAACCCAGAAGTGGTATTGCTGGATCCTTAAGGAGATTGATTCCCAGTTTTCTGAGAAGCTGCCATACTGCATTCCTGAATGGCTGAACAAGCTTACACTCCCACCAACAATGGAGGAGTATTCCCCTTGCTCCACAACATTTCCAGCATAGGCTGTCATCTGTGTCTTTAATCTTAGCCAATCTGACAAGTGTCAGGTGGTTTCTCAAAGTTGTTTTGATTTGCATTTCTCTTATGGCTCAAGAAGTTGAAAACTTTTTCAAGTGCCTTTCAGCCATTTGTAATTCTACTGATAATTCCCTTTTTAGATCTGAACCCCATTTTTCAGGGCTCTAGTTTCTTCAGTTCTTTATATATTTTAGAGATCAGTCCTCTATCACATGTAGGGTTAGTGAAAATCTTTTCCCATTCTGTAGGCTGTCATTTTGTCCTATTAAAAGTGTCCTTGGCTTTACAGAAGCTTCTCAGTTTCAGGAGGCCCCACTTATTGATTGTTGTTCTTAATGTCTGTGCCACTGGTGTTATATTTAGGAAGTGGTCACCTGTGCCAATGAGTTGGAGGGTATTTCCCACTTTCTTTTCTATCACGTTCAAAGTGGCTGGGTTTATGTTGAGGTCTTTGATCCACTTGGATTTGAATTTTGTGCAGGGTGATATAGGCTTGGATCTATTTCCATTTTTCTACACACTACCAACCAGCTATGCCAACACCATTTGTTAAAGATACTTTCTTTTTTCCATTGAATATTTTGCCTCTTTGTCGAAGATCAGGTATTCATAGGTTTTTGGAGTAATGCCTGGATCCTCAATTTGATTCCATTGATCCACAAGTCTGTTTTTATGCCAGTACCAGGCTGTTTTTATTACTGTAGCTCTATAGTATATTTGAAGTCAGGGATGGTGATGCCTCTTGAGGTTCTTTTGTTGAGCAAAATTGTTTTGGCAATCCTGGCCTTCCTATTATTCCAAATGAAGTTGAGTATTATTCTTTCAAGGTCCAAAAAATATTGTGTTGGGATTTTGATGGGCAGTGCATCGAATCTGTAGATTGCTTTTGGTAGAATTGCCATTTTTACTATGTTGATCCTACCTATCCATGGGAGATCTTTCCATTTTCTGATATCCTCTTCAATTTCTTTCTTCAGTGATTTAAAAATTTTGTCAAATAGGTCTGTTACTTCTTTGGTTATAGTTACACCAAGGTATTTAATGCTATTTGCAGTTGTTGTAAAGGGTGATGTTTCCCCTATTTCTTTTTCAGCCTGTTTGTCTTTAGTATATAGGAGGGCTACTGATTTTTTTGAGTTTATCTTGTATCCTGCTACATTGCTGTTGATGTTTACCAGCTGTAGAAGTTTTTTGGTAGAATTTTCTGGGTCACTTACATATTCACTCATATCATCTGCAAATAGAGATAGTTTCACTTCTTCTGTTCCAATTTGTATCCCCTTAATCTCCTTTTGTTCTCTTATTGCTTTAGCTAAAACTTCAAGAATTATATTGAATAGATAAGGGGAGAGAGGACATCCTTGTCTAGTTCCTGATTTTAGTGGGATTACTTTGAGTTTTTCTCCATTAAGTTTGATGTTGGCTATCGACTTCTTGTAAATCACTTTTATTATATTGAGATATTTTCCCTGTATTCGTGATGTCTCCAGGGCTTTTATCATAAAGGAGTGTTGGATTTTGTCAAAGTCTTTTTCAGAATCTAAGGATATGATCATATTTTTTTTTCCTTCAGTTTGTTTATATGATGGATGACATTTACGGTTTTTCTTTTGTTGAACCATTCCTACATTTCTGGGATGAAGCCTGCTTGGTCATGGTGGATTATATTTTTTATATATTGTTGTATACAGTTTGTCAAAATTTTGAGAATTTTAGCATCAATATTCATGAGGGAAATTGGTCTGTAATTCTCCTTCTTTGTTGTGTCTTTGAGTGGCTTTGGTATTAGGGTAATTGTGGCTTCATAAAAGGAATTTGGCGATATTCCTTCAGTTTCTACTGTGTGAAACAGCTTGAGCAGTAATGGTAGTAATACTTCTTTGAATGTCTGGTAGAATTCTACACTGAAACCATCTGGACCTGGGCTTTTTTAACTTGGGAGGCTTTTAGTAACAGCTTTAATTTCCTTTAGGGTTATAGGTCTGTTTAGGTAATTAATCTGGTATTCATTTAACTTTGGTAAATGGTACCTACAAACAGATACAAAAAATGGAAATCGTCCCTTGTATCATATCAGACCACCAGGGCCTAAAGTCAGAGTTCAACAACATCAAAAATCACAGAAAGCCTACCAACACTTGGAAACTAAACATCACTCAACTGAACCACCTCTGGGTCAAGGAAGAAATTAAGAAAGAAATCAAAGTCTTTCTAGAATTTAATGAAAATGAATTCACAACATACCCAAACTTGTGGGACACAATGATAGCAGTCTAAAGAGGAAAATTCATAGCACTAGATGCCTATATGAAAAGCCTAGAAAAATCCCACACTAGAGAACTAACAGCACAACTGAAAGCCTTAGGACATTAAAAGCAAACTCACCTAGGAGTAGACAGCAGGAAATAATCAAACTTAGAGCTGAAATCAATACAATTGAAACAAACAAACAAACAAAAAATACAAAGAATCAACGAGTTGGTTCTTTGAGAAAGTCAACAAGATAGATAGACTTATCCAAACTAATCAAAAAGCAGAGAGAGAGTATCCACATAAACAAAATCAGAAATGAAAAGGGGGACATGACAACAGACTCTGAGGAAATCCAGAAATTATCAGATCATACTTTGAAAATCTATATTCCACAAAAAAGAGAAGATGGATGTAATTTTGATTATTCTGCCTTTTTCTTTTGCAGTTTTTAATATTCTTTCTTTTTTCTGTGTTTCTTTCAATGGCTCTTTTGGGATTTTGAGCTCTAATTCCAAAGCCATTTCTTTCACTGGCTCTGATTCCAGGGCCCAAGTGTGTGTGTGTGTGTGTGTGTGTGTGTGTGTGTGTGTGTATGTGTGTGTGTGTGTGTGTGTGTGTGTATGTGTGTGTGTATGTGTGTGTGTGTGTGTTTGTTTTTTAGTGTTGCTTTCAGAATCAGGGCACATTTATTTTTGTTTTGGGATTCAGGAATAAAGTAGTTCTTTCACTGGCTCAGATCTCAGATCCAGGGTGGTTTCTTTTTTTTTTCCATTTTTTATATTTAAATTTTTTTCCATATCTACCGCTGCTCTCCCCATTTCCCTTCTCCCAGCCCCTCCCAATTCCCCCTCATCCTTCCCACCCCATCCCCTTATCCATTCTGCAAGGAGGGCAAGGAGTCAGTCCCAAGGCGAGTCAGCTCAGTGTGGCATATCTTTCACTAGCCTGGTCTCAGAGCCATGGTAGGTTTCTTTTACTGGGCATTTTTCCTCTCAGGATTATCATATGGGTTACTGCTGGATTATAGCTTTCTTGCCTTTCTCCTTAATATGGATGACAAAATAAAGTAACAAGAAATATGAGCAAATAACATTTATAACCATATATGTTCATGTATTTGTCTACATCATTTATCTATATATATGTGTGTGTGTTTATATGTGTATAAATGGATATGTGTGTGTACATGTGTAAGATGTAAGAAATGTGTTCTTTTACTGAATAGTTCTGTCACTCTATTTTTTGTCCCTTTGGCTTGCTTTTTATCTTTTTTTCCCACTTCATCCTGGAGACTGCCTCTTTATCTTTTCATTATGCACTCAACTGTTTATATGAAGAAAGATATTCACTTTCCTATTCAGAATTAGTCACCATCTTCTGGATTCTCCAGGACCACAATACAATAGCATAAACATTGTTCCTTAGTTTCTGGGTGCTCTAACACACCTTGACTTGCCAAAACATATGGATATAGTTGTTACATTACTCATTTTCAGGTTAAGCTATGAGACTCAGACAGATCCCATTCATAATTTAAGATCTGATAGCAAGGGAAGGCTATCGCTAAAACAGTTCAAACCCCCTGAATCCTCAGTTCTGAACCCCAAACTTTCTATTTCCTGACTGGTGATTCTCATTCTACATGTATATTATAACTACCTGGGCTTTAAAAAGATAAGAGGCTCCACATTAGAACACTGAAATTGGCATCTCTGAAAACAACCCATTGTAGAAGATTCCCTACCAACGCTGAGGTGGTCTGCTCAAGAACATTGATTCCCAGCATGCCAAGCTACTCTCCAGAGGTACAGAGTCTAATTCTACAAAGGCCCAAGCTGAACTTCTGGCTTCTCTGTACCACAGAAGTGGTTTCCACACTTCCCTGGAAGCTTGATGTACCATCTTCTACATGTTATCTTCAGACCCAGGCTTCTGTGTCAGATGAACATTTCCAGTTCAGTCTGACTCCCAATTACGCTTCCTTTGTTTCCCCTTTTCTCTTTACAGGTACAAAGAAGCGTTCTCATGACTCACCTGCCCCAAGCACGAGCTCCACAAGTCGCCTTACCTTGCCTGGTAGGTAAATTATATTGCCTATTATGTCAGTGACCATAGACGACAGAAAGCGGTAGAGTTCTAAGAGTTGGGAGTAGCAGCTGCGGTACAGCCTCTGTCCAAACCCACTTTATCAGGGAGCTTTGTGTCCCCTCACTGGGAAGCTCTTCCAAATGTGACCATATTGTTTCCTAGCAACAAACAGAATGGAACTGTACTCTTAGGCAGGGTGTGAAGTATCTACTTCTGAGAGGCAGGTAGTGCATTGAAAATGAATTGGGAGAGAGAGAGAGAGAGAGAGAGAGAGAGAGAGAGAGAGAGAGAGAGAGAGAGAGAGAGGAGAGGAGATAGACAAATAGACTTGGATTCAAATCCCAGGCTGGTCATGTTAACTTTGCAACTTCATCTATTTTCTTTTATCTTGGATTAGAAATGATGCTTCCAACTTTAGTACCCTCTGACACAGTGTCATAACTAATGACAGGCACAGACAAAGCCTATTGTTGCAAATACAGAAATGTGTATAACCCAGATTCCTTCTAGCATTTCCTAAGATAATATTCACCCAAGATGATCCTCTGTAGGTACAAGGGAAGATGCGCACCTGTTAGCCTCACTGAGTGATGGGTGCAGAGCCTTACACCTCAATTGCAGTTTTAACCATAGTGGGACTTGTTTTGAGGAAGAGAGGCAATAAAAGGTAAACATGGTCAGTGTAAACTCTTTTGTAGTAATAAAAAAAGATTACAGGAAGGAAAAAAATCAGTTTATTGCTAATGTTACCCATTACCTAAGATCCCCTCTTCCTGAATTCAATTTGTATCTTATGTAGAATTTTGTTTTCTCTCTTTTGAAATTTACTGTTATATTGACGGGTTTTTATATTTAGGAAATAAACCAATATCTTGGTAATTGACTAGTATGTCTACAATTATGTCAGTTTACTTACATATGTAATGACAACTTTACATTTGTGCAGTTTGCATGTCATTATCCTAATCATGTCACATTCTTGTCTGTAAGTACTCAGAGTCCAAGTGTGGAGTGGGTGAGATACCTGGACTAGAAATTTTACTTAAGAACATGTAGCTATTTAGATTCTTTTCAAGATACGTTTTAGTAATATTAATTTTTATTTATTATAATTAACTTATAATTAACTGTGCATATTTCACTATTTTGCCAATACTTAATATTATGTTTCTTATTTATCATTTTGATGAGAAAAATGACATTTCCTTCATATTTTCTTTTCCTTTATCATTCTACAAATACCTGTTTACTAATGTGAAATAATCTCTTACATTTCTGCCTTTGGGAATTGCTGTAGTTCATCCATTGTGAAAAGCTTAGTGACTTGTATTTTAATCCCTCTGAAATTGGGCTTTTTTAAAAATATATATATATATTATTTTACAGAGTTTTCATTGCAGTAGTTTTTTTCACATTGCCCTGCCCAATGCCCCCAGTTCCAACCATGTTTCCCAGTACTTTCTCCCCGCACCCTCAATTTCCTACCTGTGCTGATTCGGTTCTAAACCATGGTATGTAATAATCTTATTAAAATGTTTTTCTTGGTTTTAGGTGCAATAATACTTCACAACTCATGGTATTCTACATATATTCAATAATCCGCATTGACTTGCTATTTCAGTTTATGGTCTGTAGCTCTTTTTATAGGATTCAGTTATTATCTGCTAAGGAGCCTTTTATTTTCTTGCCCAGGTGACTGCCTGAAACTAATTTCCATTGGTGCATTTCTCTTTGCAGCTCTTTCCAAACCATCCAGTTAGAACTAATATTGCATTATAATGAGTTTTCCTCTGTTCTGCCAGCCAGCTCTCAAATAATGACACATAGATTTATTATTAATTATGAAAGCTTGACCTATAGCTTAGGCTTGTACCTAATTAGCTTTTATATCTTAAAGAAGCCCGTATTTTTTTAATGTACCTTCTACCACATGGCTTTTTACCTTTCTTTTCTTCTGTACCTCTGACTCATTCTGCATCTTGCCTGCATTGCCTGCATTTCCTTTGCAAGCCAGTTCCTCTCTCTGCCCAGAAGTCCAACCTATTTTCCCTACCTAGCTATTAGCTGTTTAGCATCCTATGAAGCCAATCACAGTAACACATCTCTCTCTACACAGTGTAATCAAATAGCCTACAAAAAATAACAAGGAAGGGATTTTAACTCTAATATAGTAAATATATGCAATAAGAACAATTATTATATAAGAATTACATTTACAATGTCCAGTTTTTTTTTTTGCATTTGGCAAATTCAGAGAACATATTCCATTATCTATCCTATCTTGGTGAATCAAAAATTTTGTATCTAATTTACCTTCTATTCTAAATCGTACTACCAACCTCAAACTATATTTTTATATCTCAAAACATTTTCTTAGGTAAGCAACTTAAGCTTTTATATCTCTCAACCTTATATATTTTGCACATCTTTTGTGTGTTTCTTTTCTGATCTTGATAACAAGTAAAACTGTTCCTATAACTATCTAGTCTACAACTCCATCAAAGACCCAAGAAGGATATAATATTAGCTAATTAAATAGGAAGTGCGGAGTAAGCAACTTCTACAACTATAGAAATGACAAAGATATATTTTGTGGCTTATTATGTGGCCAGCAGACTTTTTGGGGGGTCTAATCTATTTGGTGTTCTATAATCTTCTTGTATTTTTATAGGCATTTCCTTCTTTAGGTTGGGAAAGTTTTCTTCTATGATTTTATTGAATATATTATCTGTGCCTTTGAGCTGGTATTCTTCTCCTTCTTCTATTCCCATTATTCTCAGGTTGAGTCTTTACATGGTGTCCCAGATTTTCTGAACATTTTCTATTATGGCTTTTTTGGTTTTAATGTTTTCTTTGACTGATGTTTCTCTTTCCGCTATTGTGTCTTGCACTCCAGAAATTCTCTTTTTCCATCTCTTGGATTCTGTTGGTTATGCTTGTATCTGTAGTTACAGTTCATTTCTTCAGATTTTCTATTTCCACCTTTGTCTCATTTTGTGCCTTCTTTATTGCTTCTATTTCAATTTTTAGTTCCTGGAGTGTTTCTTTTATTTGTTGGTTTTTATTTTCTTGATTTTCTTTCAAGGATTTGTTGATCTCTTCCAAATTTTTGTTTGTATTTTCTTCTATTTCTTTGTAAGCTTGTTCAGCTACTGCAAAGCAGTATGGCAGCTTCTCAGAAATCTGAGAATCAATCTCCCTAAAGGCTATAGGAATACCACTATAGGGCATATAACCTAAAGATGCACATTCACACCCCAAAAGCATTAGCTCAACTATATTCATAGCAGCATTATTTTTAATAGCAAGAACCTGAAAACAACTTAGATGCTCCTCAACTGAAGAATGGATTAACAAACTGTGCTACATCTACACAATGAAGTACTTCAGCAATTAAAAAAAAATGATATTCTAAAATTTGTAGGCAAATGGAAGGATTTGGAGAATATCCTCCTGAGTGAGGGATCACAAACCCAGAAAGACAAGCAGGTGATGTACTCACTCATTAGTGGACTTTAAAAAAAAATAAGTAAAGAATACTCAAGCTGCAAAACACAATCACTGAACAGCTTGGAATCTGAAGGAACTTAAGAGAGACATCCAGGGAGTCTGCTAGGAAGAGAAAATAGAGAAGATCTCCTTAGCTAATTGGGAGCATAAAGGGTTGCAACCAAGAAGAGGTGGGAACAAATCACAAGAGAAGAAGATGATTAAGTAAGTGAAACAACAAGGAGGGAAAGAAAAGAAAACAGATGGGGATCTTAATAGAGGAAGAAAATGTGAGTTTGGAAAAGACAGGCGCTAGGGAAACCTCCAAGAATTCACAGAATGTCTCTGCTTAGGTCTCTAATCAATAGCAAAAGTGATGCCTAAACAGGACTTCCCTCATAATCAAATGAATAACCACTCTAAGTGCCATCACAGAACTTACATCTAACAATGAGTAGAGGTAGAAGCAGGGATATATTGCTGAGCACCGGGCTGAGTCTCAGGTCCAGCTGATAGCAGGGAAGGAGACTCTATATGAGCAAGGGGATAAGGACTATGAGGAAAATTCTCACTGTGATGGCTGGCTGGAGCTCTGGGGAGCTCACTGAATCAAGAACAGCCACCTGGGAACCACCTGGAAAAGGAATTAGGCCCTCCAAGGATAGGCAACTGTCCACTGACATGGGCAGAATGGAACCTCAAGGGGAGGGATCAGTCTGTGTTTCTGTGCATGGACTGGCATGTTGGAGCCCATTCTCTCCAGTGGAACACCTAACCCTGTCTTGATATTAGAATGAGGAAATCAGACTTGCCTGGAGTGAATGTTGAGCTAATCCACCTTGAGAACTCTTGCCCTTTCTGTGAAGGGGATGGGGACTGGGGAGGAGGGAGGCTGAAGACTGACCGGGAGAGGTCAGGATGGGGAAGGGAGTTGGAACAAGAGGATACATGGATTAAAAATGAGACTTTATTCTATAAAAATAAAAATTAAATTGAAAAAAAAATAACAAAAATATCTGACTGACAAAGACATCCGCTTACCTGGACAGTTATCCAAGGTTCCTCTATAACACTGGAGCATCTGTCTTTGACCTACAGTCCTTGAATATCTGAAAGATTTTTTTGTGAAGCAGGAATTTTGAAGGACTCTCTTGCTTTGTCTTGAAAGAGTTCAGCAGTTGCTTTCTTTTTTGTCCTGATTGTCCAGTTTTCACAGCATACTGTCAACAGCTGAGTCAAGGACAGTTTCTTCCCCAAATGTCTAGCTTGTCCTCATTGAAAGAAAACTCCATATAAAGATTCTTTGATGCTCATCACCCTTTTCTGAAATAGATTGATACTGCCAGGGGCAGATGTGTTTCACCCCTATGAAAAGACCTAAGTTATTTAAACATTTTTAAATGCCACAATCTGTAGGTTTTTAAAATGTTCACTCATCTATGTATTTAAAATATATTTGTTTGACTTTGAAAACATACCTAACATGACTATAAGTTTGATTGTTATAGGTAACTACTAATCTGTCTTTATTATCCTAAATATCTTTCAAGAACTAAAACTCTATATTACATTTTTAAATGAGCTACATAGGTACAATAACTTAAACAAGAGTAGAAACATATACATAGCATAACAAACATAACATTAATTTTGTATCAACATACAAAAATATCTTAAACAAAACAAACATATACAGTGTTCTAACAAAGATAACCTTAAATTTGTATCAATATATAAAAATCCATACCCAAATTACCATACCATTTGAGACTAATAGTTTCTTTTAGTGTAAAAGTAGATTCCACAATCTGTTCTTTTATCCTATCACTTATATATTCTTCCTTTTTTCTTTCAGAAAAAGATTTCTGAATCTAACCTACTTTGTCTTTTTTCTGACGGTGACCAAAAAAATTAATAACTAACCTCCCTAAACAATGACAAACACCCATAGCCAATGACTAAATGACCAAAACCCATTCAGTCCACCTCTTGGTTGTTGTGTTCTCTAGACTGCTTCCAACTGTTGAGTGACAATGACATTTTTAGGAGACCCTGATAAAATTGAAATAATGGTCAAGTCCTGGGAGAATTATCTGTATTATTTTTTGGTTAGTCTCTGTGTGATAGAAAACTGTAGGGCTTATCTGAAGTCTTGGCTGGGTAGTCTGTGAGTTGGACCATCTCAGCTAGCAGCTTTGAAGTTGTTCTGGATGAAGAATTTTGAGAAAACTGCAACAGACGCATTTCGAGAGGCTGGGTCCCATTGGCTACTTGTCTTTATTAATGTTAGTTCCTTCTACTCTGAAAACACACAAACTTTTAAAGGTAACATATATATCTGCATTAACATAAGTATGGAATGTGCAGTGTGCACAAGTCAGCTAAAGGTGATATTTTTTGTTTTATGTTTGAGCAGATAAAAGAAATCTGTCAACTTTATAAATTTGTTTGGGCTGTATACCAAATTGTAAATTTCCATCCATGTCATATGAAAGAATGGCATGTAATAATCAGTCATGAGTATCATGTAGCCAACAGTATTTATCATGTCATATCTCAGAGCAGTTCCCATGTTGAGGGTTTAGTGTATATATTACTTGTCTTGTAGTTTTCTTGTTTTTTTGTTTGTTTACTTTATGCTTGTAGCCAAGATTTTCAAGTGTCCTCCATTGATAGCTGATGTTTATTAATTTTGAAGAAATCCATAGCTTTCTGTTTCCTGTAAAAACAAAATAAAACCTCTCATTCAATACAAAGGATGTTTTACTTCCATTCTGAAGTTAAGACATTCTGAAAATATATAAGTTAGTTTAATTTAGCAGTTTCCATAATCCAATGTCTCATAGCAGTTATTGATTTTTTGTTATTAGCAATGAAAAAATTTAAAGTCATAAAGCACTATACAGGATCCAGATGCCCTGTGTATTTTTGATCCTTATATGCCTTTTCCTTTCAAATAAAGAAGAGGGCCATTACCTGGACACAAATGTGCTGGAACTCAGATCTAAGAACTGAATGCATATAACCATGAGAGAAAGTTTCCAATCTTGATAAGCCGCCCCAGCAGTCATTGAGGCACAATGGCCTACGCTAGAACAGGCATCCAAATGAAACACTGAACAAGTAAGAAGTCCAGACGCAGAGAAAAGAAAGGAAACATCTGAGAATGCAGAATGGCAGCTATGGCATGAGCTCACAGAGAGTGTCAAGTCATCTCATGTTTAAATTGGCTTCTCAAATGCAGAGATGACCTGATTAAACTGGAAAAACATCAAATGCAGAGATGACCTGATTAAACTGGAAAAACAAATGTGCCTCATTCCACTTTTACATTTGCATATTAGTAACATTAGCACTACAGTAGTATTACATTAATATATGGCCAAAGAAGCCCTATCCAAATACAATGTTGGTTCATTAGAGATCATCTGTATATATATAGCTCTATTGTATAAGTATTTAATACTTATACAATATTGTGATTAATATGATTAATAAGTATTTAATCATCTTCCTATTAGACCTATTTTTTATTAACAGTGCGTTACATGATGTTGAGCAAGAAAATCAAATTACTAAAAGAGCTGTAACACCTAGAACAATTTATATGGTTTTTCAAACATGTAGAAATATTAAATACTTCATGACTATAAATATATCATGCACATAGACACAGGAAATAAATTCTAGTTGATGGCTTTGGGGAGCTAAAGGGAAGTAATGGAGAAGAATACTAATTAAGATCTACCTGTGTTCAGTCTCTTGTGTGGATAGCAGGCATGTGGGTGAGCTGGAGGCCACAGGTTGATTTTGGGGGTCCTTATCTAGTGAGTCCCACTTTAGTTTTTGAGAAACTGCGTCTTTTAGAAGTTTTGGAAGTTATTTGTCAGAAGCCTACAATGATTGTTTCATTAAAGAACTATACAGTTTCTCAAGGCTCATCCTTCAGCTTCAGCACAAGAAACCCTCCTGAAGTCATCGTTATCATCTAGAACCTTTCCACATCTAAATCAGAGTGTCTCTTGCATAGGAAAGGCCAGCACATACAGACATGCTTTCCTTTCTTCATTTGTTCTCAATGGAATTTTTAAACTTGATGGAGTTTAGGGGTGAGGGGCATCCATGATGGAGAACTGGTTGACTGTTGGCTCTTGCCGGAAGAATGGCTCAGAGTTTTACCACCACTACCAGTCTTAAATCTTATGCATCCAAAGCAGTCACCTCTGAGCAGCTTCCCATGATGCCTCATGAAGTGATCTTAGAGGAAAGGTACAGTACCTCATCATTGCTGATGCAGATAGAGCTGACTGCTCCTTGCACACACTGCAGCATGCACAGTAGACTCGCAGTAGATATGGCTCTGCTTCTGAACTGTGCTGTCTGCTATAGAAAGCATTTCTGTGTCAAATGCTATCCAGCTCCCAATGATGCTATTATATGTCCTGTTGCAGGAGACTACGGATAAAACATCCGTCCAGAAACTTCCTTGGAAGAGACCTGACCATCTTCAAGGTCTGAAGACATTATGGAAATCTTATATTTCTTTTACCAAAACAAAATCGACATGTATTGTAAGTTATTGAGTATTTAACTTCAATTGGTGACTCTTGGTTTCCCTAATACAGCTTTAAAAAAAATGTACTTTTATATGTTTTTCAAACTTATGGACATCAGGGACAATGCTAATTTAATAACATGTCTCTGAGGACATTGGTAGTAACATCTTCTTTAACAGATCAGAAAACTGAGGTATGAACACCGGGATAGCTTGCCCAGTGGCAAGGCAAGCCTATTCTCGATCCTGGGGGATTTGTTGCCAGCAAAGGCTGCAGGTAATTATTCCACACTTGGAACTACCTTTTCACACACTTGCCTTCTGCCTGGAGATTTAGACCATTTTCCCACCTGTGACTTTATGGCCTTTAGCTCTGAAGTGAACAATTCTATCAAGTGAACCCCAAATGACTGTTGGTTCTTCAGCTAAGTTTCACCTTCAGTCCCTGTGCGGGTTGGCAATTGTCACTCACTCACTGTGGGCTGGATCAAAGCTTATTTTTTATACGTTGCTGTAGCACTCAGATCTGTGTAACTCTGAAGAATTTCCCTTCACAGGCCTCTGAAATGGTTTACCATGGACAAGGGGCATGCAGTTAAATGATTAGCCTTACATTTTCAATCTTAAACAGTTAAGTGGAAAAATCTTCCTCTTGATGGTAAGAAATGAGTGAAAGACTTTTCAGAACCTGATTTGTCAGAGTGTGGAGCATGGACTGGGTCTATACAAGGACAAACAACATGAAACCAAAAACTGGAATTAAAAATTATCAGCCTCTTAGGGGAGGATTTTTTACTTCAAGAAAAAAGTAGCACAGGGTATTTGAAGGTAGCTATTGCTCGACTAAGGAAAGAGTTGACCTTCCAGCCATATGCAGTTGCTCCCACTACTTTACCAGTTTGACAGGGGAGGGTGTATTAGTTAGGAATTCTGTTGCTATGAAGAGACACCATGACCATGACAACTCTTATAAAGAAAAACAATTGAAGTGGCAGCTTACAGTTTCAGAGGTTTAATTCATTACCAAATCATGGTAGGGGAGCATGGTGGTGTACAGGCAGACATGGTACTAGAGAAGGAGCTGCTACATGTTGATACTCAAGCAACAGGAAGTAGACTGTGACACTGGGCCGGGCTTGAGCATTGGAGAACTCAAAGCCCGCCCCACAGTGACACACTTCCTCCAACAAGGCCATGCTTCCCAATAGTGCTACTCTCTTTGGAGACCATTTTCTTTCAAACCATCACCGAGGGGCTCAAGAACTCTGCCTCAGTGCCTTTCACATTAAGGCAAAAAAACAAAACAAAACAAAACAAAAAACCTGAAAATAGAAGCTGGTGTGGCATCACCTGTATGAAACAAAGGTTTGCTGAAGCCCTAAGTTTGAAGCTCTTGTGAGGGAATGGACTCATTGATACCATTCTTAGGCAGTAACTCTAGGTATGAAGAAATTGCAGAAGTAAGGAAGAAATATTGGCTTTTATCAATGCTGGCAACATTGCCAGCTGGTGTATATTTGAAGTTAGTCCACCTATTTTTTTTTTTAAGGGGACATTTATGAAGGTCACTGGGTTTGATGCACGTAATTTGTTCATTCATTTAGACATTTCTCAGCAGCAGCTGTTATCAACACCATGTTCCATGAGGAAATACAAATGTGTGTATATACTACCTCTGCCCCAGGAAGTAGACACACAGGGCTGAAGTGGGTATGGAATAAAGAAGTCTCTAAAAAGAAAACCAGAGCATCTACCAGAGAGTGACTCACACATTGCTATGCCTCAGTGTAAGGGTCTCAGGAATCATAACTGGTCCTGTTATATTCACGATCTCCTCACACTTTACTAATTATATCTAGATTAGAGATCAGGAGCAAAGCTCCAGTCCTCACTGGTTGTCCAAGCCATTCTTCCCAGCAGGATCTCTAGCATTCTTTGTGCTCCTCAATAGGTCCTGCCTTGCTTAGAATACCATTTAGTTTCCAAGTGGCTCCCCTGGGAAGCTAAGTGGTGTGTTCTCTGCCAAATACAAATGAATAAATACATTACAGAATCTCTTTGTTGTGTGGTCAGATCATTCAGCTGTAAGTTGCATATAGGGAATTTGATGAGATTGCAATGCTGTTATAAGAAAATCAAGAAAGCAGGCTGTGATAAAGCATCCAGGCCTTCTGTGTTCAGCTATCATGTAATAATTGTCATCAAGTACTTATCTGCTTGTATTCCCATGTACATCATTCTAAAGTTTTCACAATAGCTATGCTAAGGAGTTTCTTTTTCCCCCACATCAGAGGATGTATGAAAGAAATTAAAACCCTGAGTGGAAGGACCCTTAGGATCTCAGAAGGCTAATTATCCCAGCTCTGTGTGCCTCCAACCTATGGTTCTCCCATAATGCCACCTACTGTTTCCAAAAGGAGAACTTCCTGGGGCTTTTTTGCCCATAGATCTTAGCACAGAGTCTATATCATGCAAGTGCTGTAAACAGGGCCAAGAGTAGATATGCCTGCATGAACCATACCCAGTCATGAACCCCAAAGATCTCTCTAACCCTAAATATGTCATAATCACTTCACAATGGGAAATCACTCCCAAGAATAAATATGTCATTAAGTGAGTTCATGGTGTGAACGCCAGTATACTTACATACTTATATAAACCTCAATGGTATTATAGCCTGCTACACAGCTTGTACATATAGCATATTTCATTTTACATGCAGTCCATTTATTAACTAAAGCAACATTATATGGTGCACAACTGTATTATACATTCCTTTTTTTTTTTCCTTTTAAAATGAACTCAGCTAGTGCGTGATTCTTAACCTTGGGTCAACATGATGTTCACTAGATAACTTCTTACATTGCAAGCATTCCTTTTGCACCTCATGGAGACTTTTGGTCTTTCTGAGGAGAAGGAAAAGGTGCTATAGACCATGTGGGCTTCTAGTTTTCTTGTGATTGTTTTTGGAGAGGTGGAATAATTCAAAATATAGATAATAGGATTAGTCATTCTTGTGTTTAATATGAAGCACACCTTGGAGAGTTTAAAAATAAAGTATCACATTGGACCACACTTTATATAATATGTGTGGATAATTTTCTGGTTGGGTTAGTGTTGCAAAATCCCATTTCAGGGTTCCTTTCTGGCTGGCTTCATGCTAATGTTTTCACATCTTGGGATGTCTGTGAATTCCCAAATTGGGAAAGGATGCTGCTACTGGATATTCCTAGCAATAACAAATCTGCTAGACAGTTTCAGGTCTTGATCTCAGAAAAGGGAAAGAAATTTCCTGGGATAAACACTCCCCATGCATCAGTGCTGGCTGCTTTCAGATGCCTGGTTCTTTTCATGCTTACTAGTGACTTCTGAAGTGAGTGCTACTTTATCTCCATTACTGAGATGAGAAAGTAAAGTCAAGCAATCATGTCACATGAGGACAGTGTCAAAGCTGAATCCGGCCATCTTTTTAAAATGGCAGAGCTGCAGTTGGGATTGTGGAGATGAAAATCAGGGAGGAATACTAGAGATTAAGGCATTCATTCTTAAGTGGCAATATAGTGGCATTGTAAAGTCAGTGGCAGCTCAGTTCTTTTCCACCGATCCTGTTTTGGGGCACTTGAATTCAACGTGAGCACTAAGAATGTTAGAAGCACTTCATGTGGCCTTCATTGGCAAGCAGGGCTGAAAGTGTCTCAGAACTTACCTGGCATGGAGTCTTGTTTTCACTGGCCTAGACTTTGAAACACCTGCCTGCATTCCAGCCTGTGCAGATGAGGCCCTAGATGAAAATAGTTAAGCAGCCTTCACCAGGATCTTTGTAGAGCTACTCTTTGAGTCATGCACACATAGATGGATGACATTTGTTTTAAGGAAGCATTATTATAACTACAGCACTCAGAATATGCCACAGCTATTATGCAGGTTCAAACAGTGATGTTTAAATGAAATAGTTTTAACTTGACAATTTAAGCCTGTCATGGCAGTTATTAAAGCTAAATTTGGGGCCAAGATAATTTTCCATGCACCAGGAAGAATAGAAAATCTGTTTGGATGTGAATCCAGGCTTCAGACTTCCTTTGACATAGCTGTGATATAAATCCAGTAAGCCTCAGTTTCCACAGTTGGGAAAGACATGACACTAGTGCTCATTTATAGGCAGGTGTAAACTGAGGCATGGATTAAGCTACTTCACATGACTTTTTCAGCATGGTGTCTATTACAGATAGTAATCATTATATACCAGCTATCATAATCATGTCTAAATTTAAGTCAACAGCTGTAGCAGTTTGTTGAGTGAACAAACCTAAATCTGTTTTGGGGAGAAAAATTATATGCATTAAGATAAGAGAGTAGGAAGGGGGAGGGAAGGAGAGGAAAGGGGGAGGGGAAGGGAGGGAGATAAAAGGTGATGTTAGCAGAAGAGAAGGCATCATTAGTGAGGGAAGGCTTGTGTTATATATGATAATAATAAGGGCCAAATAAAATGAGAGTTGAAGCCCCTGAAATAGCATTGCTTTATGAAAATCAAAGATGATGTAAAACTGTAAGATAAAAGATAATGGGTTATGATGTGTAGTTTTAAGTTTGTCTTTTTCCAAGTGCATTCAAAAGTGACCCCCAAGTTAACACTGTGCACAGGTTGTTTGTGCTTTGTTCAAAATCTTCCTCAGCTGATATGGTTGTTTTCTGCAAGTCATCTGCACTCTGACTGAATGTCCACGGTGCTGAAGAAGCACATGGGCAGTGGGGCGCTGTTTCCTATTTGTTTCTTTACCTAGAAAAGAAGAAACTGTACTCTTGGGTTCAGCTATAGGAATTGTGTAGCTATTAAAAGGAGGAGGGTCAGGTCCTTCTTAGGACCCCAGAAATATGCCAAGATGGATGAAAACCCCTTCAGGGAGACACACAGCACCCCAGAGCAAAGGTTCACCCAAAGTCAAGATGGTGCCCCTGTGCCTATCCTGCTGCCATGCCCTGTTATCAGTATCTTGATGTCTTCATAGCAGAAAGGCGTGAAGTACATAGAAACAGCACCGGGCACAGCTCCCCCCTCTCCTGAATGGAGTGGAGGTCCTGGCATGCATGTATTTCATAGCTCAGTGGGAAGCCAGTCTTTATCAGTACTCTCAGGCTATTTGTAGGGACTCCAGTGGCAAGCAGAGTTTTTGTTCTGACAATCAGAATTCCAGCAAATGGTAAATGTTCCTTCATGCTGAGAAGTGGGAAATTCAATAATACTTTGGCTGAGTTCATGCTGAGCTGTGAAAATAGGATGAATATGGAGAGGAACCGTGACTCAAAAGACATAAATCAGTGAGCTCAAGCCTGGGCTCGGCTCTCAGGCTCTCATCCTCTCTTCTCTGTCCTCCTGGGTCAAAGGAACGAATGCTTTCATCCTTGTTCTGGGTGCATTGGGAATGGGAATGACAGTGGTGACTATATTTATTTACTCTAAACTACGGGATTAAGCATTCTGAAAGCTCATTCTAACCGTGGAGAAGATTTTACTACTATGTCACAACAGAGCAGTCTCCCTGTGTAGAGATAACTCCAAGACAGTGTTGGCCTGGGTACTAAGACGCCTGAACCAGCCATCTTCTGTAACCTGGCAAGACATCCAGTTGGAGGGATCATCAGGACAACAACATAGCCATAAAACCTTCAGCCTACAATTTGTCCTGCCTGCAAGATGTACTAGGGTAATGGTTGTGCAGAACCTATGGAAGTGGCCAACTAATGACTGATACTTGAGACCCATACCATAAAAGGGAGCCCATGCCTAACACTACCTGAAGGGCCAGGAACCAGAGGCTGGATAGCCCAGAGACCTAAGATAGAACCAAATACATCTGGCAAAAACAAAACCAAAAACATGTGAATGAAATGATTTCTAATGATATTCTGCTATATTCATAGTCTGGAGCCTCGCCCAATTGCCATCAGAGAGGCATCATCAAGCATCTGATGAAAACAGATGCTGAGACCCACAGTCAAACATTACGCTGAGCTTAGGAATCTGGCAGAAGAGGAGGGGAAGGGTTGTAGGAGTCAGAGGGCTCAAGGGTACCACAAAAAAAAAAAAAAAACCTACAGAATCAAATATCCAGGGCTCACAGGGGCTCATAGACTCAACCAACAATCACAAAGCCTGTACCCATCTGACCTAGGTCCTCTGCACATATATTAGGGTTGTACATCTTGGTGTTCTTCTTGGAAGGTGGGATGGGGGCTGTCTCTGACTCTTTTGCCTGCTTTTGAGACCCTTTCCTCTACTACCGGGTTGCCTTGTCCAGCCTTGATATGAAGTGAGGTGCCGAGTGTTATTGCAACATGGTATGCCCTGTTTGGTTGATGTCTCTGTGAGGCCTGCCCTTTTCTGAAGAAAAATGGAGAAGTGAATCTGGTGGAGAAGGAAAGGTGAAGGAAAAGCCTGGGAGGAGAGGAGGAAGGGGAAACTTTGTTGTGGATGTAATATTCTGTAGTAGGAGAGAAGACTGAAGGAAAAGAAGAAAAAAAAGAGGCAGTAGCCTGGAAGCAGCAACTTCTACACAGAATGTTTCTTGTAAGTGTCTAAGATGGTTCAGGGCAGATCCAGCATGACTGCCCACCAGGGCAGGGATTTCTGTTCCTTTCAGTTATACCAACAGCATGCACCATATGTTCCAAGAAACCAGTGGGTAAATATTAATCTTAGACTTCAAAAAGTGTGCTGAGCAAGACTTTCTGGGAGTCTAGTGAGGACCCCAGGGGGCATTGGTTTATTGAATTTTCTGTTAGGTATGTTTTTGTTGAGTTGATAGATGATTCCATAGAAAAATTGCTTAGTTGTGTTTCTTTTGTAAAATTACATCACTAAAAACTAATGTTTAAGAAACATTAGAAAATAACATCAGCTAATCAAAACAAATGTTCATGTTACACAGACATAATCACTGCCATGAACCAATGATTTTTAGATTTTCCTATGTACATGGTAAAGTCTTTTGTGGTGATAAGATTAGGTTCAGGACTGAAGAGTTATCTTGGAGGTTAAGAGCACTGGCAGCTCTTCCAGTGGACCCAGATTCAAGTCTCAGCACTCACGTGACAACTAACAACTATTTGTAAGTCTAGTTCCAGAAAATCTGATGACCTCTTCTGGCCTCCCAAGCACCAGATGACAGACATGTGTTACACAGGCATACATGCAGGCAAAACACATATACGTAAAAAGTAATATAATAATAATTTTTAAATTAGCTTAAATTTAGTTACTTTTCATATTATCAAATAAGCCTTGCATTTTGCTCACAAACACTTCTGCTGTCTTTCCAACGTGTCATACCAGTGTGTTTTATTGAATAAAAGTGAGAATTTGTTTAAAAATGTTTCTATTTATTTATTTAGTGCGTATGTATGTGTTCATGTGTTTGTGTATATGTGTATGTGTGTATACACATGCCATGGCGCATGTGTGGAAGTCAAAGGATAACTCATAAGAATCCGTTTCTTTCTCCCACTATGTAGGTTCCAGAGATAAAATTCATCATCAGCTTCGGTAGCTCAGCTATCTTGCTGGCCTGAAAACATGACAATTCAATGTATCCTATTTGATGTTACATGTGTCTTACTGTGTATTATATGTGGTATATATGTGTGTGTTGGGGGTAGCGACCACACAGATATTTGTGAAGGCCAGAGATTGTTTTTGAGGCAGTGTCTCTCACCAAATCAGAGTTTTTCATTTCTTTTCAACTGAATGGCCAGGAAGCCCCTTGGCTTGACTTGTCTCCTCTTGTTAGCACTGAAGTTATAATCATGTGGGTTGTTATATAACCATGCCAGACTTCTCTGTGGATAATAGGGATATGAACTCTATCCCAGCTGTGGAAAGTTTTGGTCCCTAAAGTCACCTGCCCAGATCTGCACATAACCGTTTTGCTTCATCACAAATGGCAGGCTTTGTTCACTGTTGGAAGGTATTTGCTGAGAGGGTATTTCAGAGAACTGCTGTAGGAGTTTAACAGATGTTTCTCTCAGCTTTCGATGCTTGTAGCTCACTGAGTACCATTTCCCTTTGCTCTTTAGAAGGAAGTGAAGTGACCTGCAGTGAGAGCTGGTGCCTGGACAGTTGGCTGCACCAACTCTGCTCCTACACACTTTTTACCTATCATATTTAGATCCTTCTTACTGACAACATAATTTTTCTTCCAATGTACATTAACTAATCAGATTTTCAGGAGAACCAAGGAGTCATGGGAGACTAGAAAAGAGGAGAAGAGAGAAGATAGTCAGTCCTTTACCTTTTTCTATCATCATCTAAGTCCATTCACATGTCCCTGCTCACTTGGTAATGCCTTTATTCTCTGTTCTAGGATCACTCAAGGTGACATCACACCCAGGGTGACCATCTCATATGGCGCTATCATTGCCTCCCTAGGACCCTCTTGGCTCTGCAGTCTCTTGGGATTCTTTACTAGTTAATTATTTTGTGACTGTCCATCAGTTGGGATTATCTGCTGTTTGCTTATTATTACAATGGGGCTATATAAGCCCTGCTTCAATCATAAACTATTAACTTCCATTACATAAAGTCAAGGACATACTCTGTTAACAGGGTGCATGTCACTCTAGTCTCCTGGATGAGGTTGTGTTGGCCTTATTTCCTCACTGTGACTACTCTTTTGTTCCTTCCTAGATCTTGTGTTCATAGGGAGGATGTCACCAGGTCCAGTTCACACTAACAACTCATCCTCCTCTTTAAGGGCCACAGATCTATAGAAATTGTTTGGCAATGTGCCTAATAGATTTATCTGTTTTCTCACAGATTTCTGTGTAATCCATTGTTATATACCTGTATTTTATATTTTGAATTGTGACTATGTTTGATTAGTTGAAAATCAAAGTGATTTTTATTAAGAGCCATTTGGAGCCCCTGGTCATTTTCTTTTGAATTGTTATGTTTTTGTAATGATCTCCAAGTCCACCCTGTGTACACTGTGTCTACTTCTAGAACAAGCTGTTCCTATAATGGACCTACCTGATTTCCTCATTGGATAATGGTATTTGAAATAAAAATATAATGTTGGTTTTCTGCTGCTGGAGTTTCAGAGCCTAATTTTTTTTCTAGCTCTAATAAAGAAATGTATGTATGTGCACTAAACCATGTAAGTGTTCCTGTCTATAAACACCTTTATATGTACATCAATACCTCTATTAGGGCAACAAATTTATATTGATGACACCAAGTCTATCAGTTTCCCATGGATTATTCTAGCCTCCTCCTTTTGCTTAGCTGCTAACATCCATGTGGATAGTTTTTATTACCCACTCTTCTGTTACGTACGTTTTCAGTTTTAGAGAAGTGTGGTGTATTGGAATTGTGAATCTTCCCCTGTATAAGAGGCAACTTTATCAGCCAGAATACAGAGCTTGTGCAGAGTCCCTCTGGCCTTTCTGGTCTTTCTGAGCCTGCTTTTATGTGAAGTTACTCAGCTGACTGTCTTCCCTTCATCCCCTGCAGGCTCATTGTTACTTACATTAGCAATTCAGTCAAATTGTTCTGCACCGCATCTTATGACTCCTAGATCCTCCTCAATTACTTCTTTAAACTGCATGAATTTTAGGAAATTCCCCTACAAATGTATGAGCTTTGACAAATAGTGTCAGAAGCCACCAGTTTCCCATCAAATGACTTCATGTCTTGGAATTCCCAGTGCTTGTCTATTTAATCCTCTTTTCTCATTTTAATTATGTCCCAGACAGTGACCTTTTTATTGACTTCATAATTTAGTGTTTTGGTTTTTTTTCCCCCCTTCAAACTTATCTCATGAGTAAAATCACATACCAAGGCTGCCTTTGCAGAATGAATGAAGTGAATGACAATTCACTTAACATGTGTCCACATTTTCATACAGTGTGATCACTGTATGATCACTGTATTATCAACTAAGATACTGTTATATATGTCTGCTATCATTTATTTATTCATTAACCCATTAAAGGTCATCTTGGATTTTTACAGCTGAGGGATATGTGAATATAGGGCTTTGCACTAGCTGAGTAAACCTAGGAGTATAATTATTGTGCTTTATGGCAAAGACTGTGTCCAGCTTCATGAAAATGCTAATCTGTCTCTTATTGCAACTGTTACATTTTTTACTCCCATCAGAAGGAAGGAGCAATCGAAGGCTTTGGGCTTTGACTTTATATAGAATGTGGTAAAACACTGTTGTTTTATTTGCGGTTCTTCGGTGTTCACATTTCATCCTGTGCTTCGTTGATTTCTGTATCTCCTGTAGTAAGGATTCCCTTCAGATTGTTTTGCCCACTTTTGCACTGGATTGCTTCCTACTGTTGAATTTTAAGGATTTTTTTGTGCATTTGGGATTTTAGATTGTTCTAAGTATTTTGCAAGTATTTTCTCGGCGATATTCTTTTAATTAGTTCTTTGGAAGTAAGTGCCACTTTCCCAACCTCATTTTTACACACAATACAAAATGTTGTTAGCAACAGATATATCATTGCCCACTATGGTCACTTTGCTTCCACATGTGATTTCAGCACACTCAAAGCCTTCCTTAACTTTATCCATCTATTACTATATATACTTTATATACTTGCCACCACTGCCCATCCCTAGAAGTTTCTTGTCTTTATTGATGTTAAGTTTAGAAATCCAACCTTGTGTTTGTGTGTGTGTGTGTGTGTGTGTGTGTGTGTGTGTGTGTGTGTGTGTGTGTGTGTGTGTGTTTATATTCTGGCTTAGAGGAGACAAACAAGTCAAGAGAAAGGTAGCCACAATATTTATGGCAAGGCAAGTCTTTATGAAGCTAATGATTGTCTGTCTTCCTTTCCATGCTCTCCAGTCATCAAGCCTCCTTTACGTCACTTTAAACGCCCTGCTTATGCATCTAGCTCCTATGCACCTTCAGCTCCAAAGAAAACTGATGATCATCCTGCAAGGTACAAGATGCTGGATCAGCGGATCAAAATGAAAAAAATCCAAAATATCTCTCATCACTGGAACAAAAAATAGGGCAAGGACAAGAAAAAAGGAAGTGAAGAAGGGCTGCGTGTCTGCCCCTCAGCACCTGTTAGATGCAGCAGGACACATCTGGGAAATCATGCAGCTGGCACTACTGTGGCTGACCCTGAGAGGCAAAATGAAGTCTGCTTTAGATTCCCTTTGGTCATTCACTTATATATATTCCAGCCACTGGATTTGAGGTCAATCCAGAGTCCAGAAAGGAACCAGTAAATGGTAGATTTATTGTATAGGTCCTTAAAAGTCTTAAGTTGCAACCAAATTAAAATGATACATCTTGTTCTGAAAAAATATATTTCTTCCTACTTCTATTTATTTTTTTATTCCCAAGAGATGACTTGCCCCTAACTAACACTGGCTCAAAAACTACCAGGGGTAAGAAATGTACTTCTAAAAATAACTATTTTGATTAAGATGATGTTATATTGTGGAATTAAAATATAATTACATCATCTTTCCTTTCCCCTCTTTCTACACCCTCATGTACACAGACCCATGCTCTCCCTTAAAACCATGGCTTCTTGCTTTGATTATTGATATTGTATACATATATCCTAAATTATATATGCAATTATATATTTATTTTTCTAAATATATAAATACAATCTGCTCAGTTCCTATGTTCCTTGTATGTATATGTTTTCAGAACAGACTATTTGGTATTGGGTGGTAAGCTAGTGTGCTTTTTCCTTGGAAAAACTAACTTTTCTTCCAGTCTCATGATCCCATTTCTGCTTATAGTTCTCTGTCTATATTTGCAGCACTGTAATATTTTCCTGTTTTGTGTTAACATGTCTGTTAGTGTTGTCCAATTTTAAATGCACTGATTTAAAATTTAAAATACTCAAATGTGTGACATTCAAAACAAATATGGTCAAAAACCAATTGTACTTCTAAATATAACAACCATAAAGAAAGATGTCTAATAGGTTGGTTTTTTTCATGGATTTTTCAGAATTCAAAGCTCAACAAAATAGACTGAAGTATGTGGGGGTGGAGAGAGAGAGAGAAAGAGAGAGAGAGAGAGTGAGAGTGAGAGAGAGAGAGAGAGAGAGAGAGAGAGAGAGAGATTATCTTTCCTAGCAACTTCAATGTACTTTGGAGTATTTGTGAGTTTTCTAGACCTGTATTTGGCTCGTTTTATTTTAACCCTTCCCTTCTATCAGAGTAGCCAATGGTTGATGAAGTGCTGGTGGCTTAAACTCTCCAGGCTCCAGATCTACTACATGGGATATAGTGTTGTGGAACTGAGGCAGGAAGCTATAAAATAATGAATCTAGTTTTAATTCCTCATTTACAACTTGGTCTTTCTATGTCTTTAAATTAAATTCTAGTTCTTCTAGCCCACAGTCTGCCATCTATCAAAAAATGCCAGGGGCTCCTACTTATTCTTCTCCCTGTTGGTGGGATAAACATCTTTCTAAGACACCTTTTGTTGGGTGGCTTAGCAAAAGCCATTGTTAGCTTTTCTGTAACTTTCCTAGTTTTTTCTTTTGAAACTAAAATCCTAGAAATGCATGGGAAGTCTCAGGGCCAGAGGTAGCTTTTGATTCTTTCAGAATGACCAGTGGGCATCTGAAAATTCAGGTTTGATGCCCAGCAAGTCTTCCGTTCTGCCTGAGGCTGGCTGCAGATCCTTAAACTTGTAGTGAGATGCTGTAAGCCCTGGTTTGTTTAACCCACTCTAGCTTTGTGATAGACATGTATTATACTGTAGGCTTGGGATGCTATTGCCATACCTAGTGAGTAATAATATATACTGAGAAGCACTAGTTCAGAGCACTCCATATTCAGGACAGACTGTCTAGGAAAGCAAGGAGTCTTCTGTGATAGCCAGGCTTAATTGCAGAGGGTTTAGATCATTTCCTCAAACCATAATTACCCACACTCCAGAGTCCAGTGAGCACTTGCTGTTGGGAAGCTCATATCTAATGTAGTTTATTCAGGTAACTGTTATACACATGAGAAATCACTGTGACTTTTTTGTTAAGGAAGACAATTACAATTCTTAGTTCCCTGCCCAGTATTTGGGCAACAAAAGCTATCTGCAGGCTTGTAGTGTATCTTCATCCGGGTTGTGTTAATTCACAGGTAATGCCTGCTTGTTGCTACACAGGAGCTTTAAAGCTGAATGCACAAAGCCATTTGACTACACACTGAGCAGGTTTAGGGGACATCCCCCTGTCTCTCAAAACTTTCAGCCTTGGGTTTCAGGTTTTAGTGGGGCTGTTCTTTCTTTCATAGTTGTTTTGGAGAATTAAGGATATTTGTTCACTCTGTGTTCTTTTTTTCAATCTTTGCTAAAATTTTAGTTCAACAAATGTATACACGTGGAGAGTCTTCATTGTTTATAAATGTCTACCATGTTTTTGCAGATTATATTCTTACAGTAAATAAAAAAGAAGCTTGGAATGGACGGTCTTGAATGTGTCATCTTTTTCTTCCTAGAATTCTGGAATTTACTTGAAAAACATCTCCCCCTGCCCAGTCTGACGATATGCAGAATTGCTTCTGTTTAATGTGCATATGTAGTTGATTGCATTTTAAAAATAATCTTACCAGTCATGCAGACACAGTAAATTAATTTGTTAATAAGAGTGACCTGTGATGGGAGTACTCTGTGAGTGAACCCTCTTGTTATCACCTCACTTGGCATTCTGGGGCAAGCTGCCTAGCTAGTAGTTAAGAACTAGGACTTTAGAGATAGAAAAACAAGTTATTAAATCCAGGATCTGTCTTTGATTTACTCTATAACTGAGTGACACAATCTCTCTCTTCTACTATAAAGTAAGGATACTAATAAGACCTCACAAGGCTGGCCAGATAGAACAAACTGCAATTGTTAGCTATTGTTTCTTGTGGAGAAAGGAGACCCAGCCTGAAAAAGAAATTGGACCTTTAATTAGAGAACAGCATCCCTCACTGTTTGTTTGTTTGTTTGTTTCATGACTTGAGTGATCAGTCATCTTTATCTTCCATTACAGGGAGTTGATGCCCATGTAGCTATTTGCACATCACCTTGTATTAACGGCTGTAATATATCCCTCCAGAGAAACCCAGTATCCCTACCCCAGTATTCCTCTGTTATCTGTTTCCTATACTTTTGATTCTTGAGCCTCCAACTGGTTGCTTCTGTCATGTCCTACTTCTTCTGCCATCCCTGACCATCTCCCTGTGTCTTTCTACAGCAGTCACCCTTCACTCTGATCAATCTCAGATTGCTTTTCTCCTCCCCACACTTCTACTGTGTAGAACTTGTCCTGGAGGCTCAGCATGACTCAGTCATCAGTAAGGACAGTCTCCCTTTGTGCAAGATGCCTTCCTGACTGTGGCTCTAGAAACAGATTTGCCTCTATCTTCTTGGACTTCTATTGTTACCTTGTTCCTCCAACACTGAGCCAGAAATTCTCATGAATATGTAGAATTTTTTATTGTCACATGACCTAAGTTCTGGGTATTTTCAAAGCATATAAGCATAGTCTCAAAAATAATTGACAATTTTTTAGGTCTTATTTCTGCAAGAACAAAAAAGTCAGAGAATCTTCACACTGGCGTTCTTTCCTTTACTATGATCCAATTCTTAGGAAGGACTAGTCCCTGTAATAAAATAGCACACTAACTATTCCCCTATCTCTTCTGTTCCTAGCCTCTGACTAGCAGGAGTTCTAGCTGTTTTTATTCGATTTAGTTATTATACCAATATACACAAGACAGGTCATGGTCATCACTCATAAACACTCAGAGGACACTGATCTTCACCACCCCCCTTAACTGCCTAAACCTTGTCATGTATGTGCGCAGCCACTGATCACTCTAGCATTTTCATTGTTGAGCATTTTAGTTTCTTCATGGGTTAAGATATGGTTGAGGTGTTGGTAACTCATAATTTTGAGTTTAGGATTTCCATCTATAGTGCTGTTCCTAAGACAAATGGCAGGTCGTTCATACTTCTGCAAGGCTGCAACTTGTTTCCCATTGGATGCTAGCGTCACTTGATCAATTATCTTTGATCTATTTCTAATTAACAGATTCTACTGAGCCAATACCTTGATTTATAGGAAGTCTGTTGAAAGCTAGAAGAAAGGATATCCTAGAACTGGAGCTTGGCAATGCATAGAAGAGTGAGTGAAACTATGTTTTCTTTCAGCATGTTGGTTATGCACCACAGTGACCACCACAAAAGCAGCTGAAGCAAGAGGAAACCCCTTTGTGCCACAGATAAAGTAGGATTGTGCGATAAGTACTGTTTTCAAGACTGAATTAAAAGTATTAATTGCACTTTTATTATAATCAAAAGGTATCATAAGCTGCTTTGGAGTGATGGCATGGGATGGTAACTATGACATCCTGTTCCTACCTGGACATACTTATGTTCATTGGGGATTCTCTACAACTTTTCTATGGCATGCTTGTTTATATACCTGGGTAAGATGTTTGGCTAATATAAAAATCATTGCCGCCTTTTAGCCACATCTTTTATAGCATACTAGCTAAAAAAATCTAAAATGTTAAGGCATAAAGGTAAAAGGATACTAAACAAATATAACAGCAGAAATAAATATGCCCAAAGTGCTAGAGATTAGAATTTCAGAACATAGCACAATAGATTTTTAAGCTTATTTGCTGTTCTTAAGTATCTACCATGATCCAAGGTCTTTAGTATATACTAACATACTTAATTCCTTTATGTAAATCTGTCTGAGAAGGTTTACAATCCTTATTGCTGATTAGTAAATTGAGACTCTGAAATTTTGTAGCAGGCTGAAACTGAATGAATTGTATAGAATGTGTTTGGAATGCATTATGGTGTTACAGGAATTCTGTCAAAGGTCCAGAGCCAAGGAAGGGGAGAGGTTCTTGGCCCAAGACTTGGGGTTTTTACTGGGGATGAACATGACTGAGAAAAGTGCCCTTATGAGTGAGGCAGGAACACTATGGGTTTAAGCAGTGACTTGAGACTTGGTTCAGGTTCTTCATTTGTCCTTTTGTTATTTGTGCATGGATTTTGCTTGTTAATAAACAGTAAAGAAACCTTTTATCAATATAGTTTTAGGTTTGATTCGCTGCACTGTAAAAAGATATCTATAGCGATGCATCGATGATATTTTCGCAAAGAGTAGGTCAAATGGAGACCTTGCTGTGGCAGGGCTCCATATCATCACAATGATTCACAGATTCTTCCTCATGCTCTTCCTTTATACTGCTTGGCAATATCATGAATCTTTTGTAGTTCAGCCAAACTCAAATCATTGTGGCACAGAATTCAGGACCAATTTTTTTCTAATAAACTGGAGTTTTTGTTTCTCTCATTCTCCTATTTAGATTGCTCCCTTTATTAAAGCCATGGTGTACAATTAACATTCTGTATATATGGGTTCTGCTTTTATGAATTCAACCAGCTATAGGGTGAAAAGATTCAGGAAATAAAATATGCCTATTCTAAACATGTGCATATTTTCTTGATTTAGGTCTCTATATAATATAATAACCATTTAGATGTTACCTACATTCTATTAGATATTTTAAGTAATCTAGAGATGATGTATATTAAATGGGAGAATTGTGTATGCTATGTAAATGCTGTATTATTTTTCCATTGGATTTGCTCACTTGCAGATCCTACTGTCTACAACATAATAGAACCAGCCTTGTGATTGTGCAAATATTACTCTTCAAAATCTGGCCTGTGTCTTCTATACAGCATTGTTCAGTGAGTGCATTTTACTCACCTCTTGTCAGTTAACTGGAATTAATGACTCCTTTTTCAACATCCTTAACACAGTTGATGTGGGGGAATCATTCTCTGCCAGCTCTTCATACCCTGGATAGGTGACTTCATAGCATCATATATCTTCTCCAGCATCTCACAGGTACTGTATTTCTTCTCTTCTTTAAGCTAGCATTTGACACTGAGTCATTCTCCTCATCTGCTGCCAAAACATCCTTGCTTTTAATTTTCACAGAAAATCAGCAAAAAAAAAAAAAAAAAAAAAAACAAAAACAAAAACACCAACTATTGAATAAATACCCTTCCAAAGCACCTTGCTGTCTTCATGGGCTAATTTCCACTAGCCATCCTGCAGCCTTTCCCAAGGCTGTCTACATGATTTCAATCAGTGAGCCCTGACTATTATTTGCATGTGTGAAATATGATCTCCTTGTTTGCTTCTCTCTTCTTTGTCTACATTGCCATCATGTCTCTCTAAAATCATGTTAAGGCCCCCTTCTTTCAAATTCTTCTCACAGATTGTATCTTTTTTCAGAATTTTAAGTATCCATGATATTATCCAAGTCCTTTCCTTCACTTTCATAATTCCCTATCTGCATTCCCAATTATTGGTTGAACTTCTTCATCTGAGAGCTTTAGAGGAAATGAGCTTCATTTCTAGAACCATCTGCAATTCTCTTCCTGGTGTATATGTCTGGATATTGTCATTATCTTTGCTATCTATTCTCAAAGTCATTTGTCATTCATGTTTCTGAGGTTTCACCTTTGTCGTTGGTCATGATTCTTCTTCCTGAGATTATATTACAATCTCTAGGCTCCTTCTTCAGAATTTAAAGCATTATACTGCTTATAATGACATTTCTTTTCATATCAAGTCCCTCCAAGAAGCAGAAAACTCACTTTTCAATGACCAATAGTGGAACCTTCATTTGAAGAAACAAGTTTGCCCCCTGCTGTCTGACCTAGTATGCTCGTCACTGATTGATACCAGCACCTGCTCACAGCTCACAATGTCACAGAGAGGTCTGGGTAACGCTGATACCTCAGACAGAGACTCACTTGCCCCTTACCTTGTTACCATACTCAGCATAAGGAGAGCAAAGCAGAGCAGAAAATTTTGAATTAAAATACAACAAGCTCAGAAAGAATGCACTTCCGTGTAATGAATAAATATGTGGAGAATATATTACTGTTCCCTCCCTGGAGGGCAGAGTTCTTTGTGACAACAGCTTTTAATTTCTACACAATTTTTGCTGCTCAACCTTCCTGCTAGGAAGTTTCTTGACTGAACTGGATCCTTTCTCTTTTCTATTTGTTGTTATCTGAATTGTTCTCCAAAGTGCAATAGAAAGTTCATCTTCTCTTGGTGATGGGGCTCTTACTGCCTCAGGTAAAAAGGATGTTTTGCTTTGATTTGTCTTTAATTCCTTGTGAGCCTATTACTTCACTTCAAGTGACAGTTTTTTGTTTGCATTTTAGCCAGCTAGCTGATCGGTTTTTCAGGTAAGGTATCTCTATGTATCCCAGGTTGGCCTGAATTTATAATTTTTCTTCCTCAGCATCCTGAGTGCTCAGATTAGCAGCAGTTCTCAACCTAGCTAATGCTGTGACCCTTTAATACAGATTCTCATGTTGTGGTGAACCCAAACATAAAATTATTTTCTTTGCTACTTCATACCATAATTTTGCTACTGTTATCATTTTAAATATAAACAACTGATATGCAGAATATTTGATGTGTGACCTCAAGGGGATGGGGAACCACAGGTTGAGAAGCACAGGATTACAGTGTGAGCAACAGCACCTAACAGGTTACCTAGATCTTAATTCTTTCCTATTGTGTATTTTTTTTTTTTTTTTTTTTTGGTCATGATGGGGAAGTGTGATGTGAGCAGGAGATATGGTGGCTGGAGTAGAAGCTGAGGAATCACATCTTGAACTGCAAACATCAAATACAGAAAGCAGACCGGGAATATCAGGCGGCCGTGAAAATTTAAAAGCCATTCTGTATGACTTACTCTCTCCATAAATCCTCATTGTTCCTGAATCTACTAAAATAGTGTTACCAACTGGAGACCATGCATCAAACACCCAAGCCTACAGGAGACATTCTTATTCAAACCACCATAGAAGTCTCCCACTACAAACCACCCCACAGAAGTCCCCCATCACACACCTCTTCACAGAAGTCTCCCCACTACAGGCCATTTATGCTAGTGAATTAGCGTTTTTTGTTCTGCTAAAGTCAATCAGCACCCATGAGCCAAGAGTGGACTGAACACTGCCCTTATCTTCATGCTCTTCTCTTGTGGCCAGCTTCTTTCATTATGTCAAAAATCTTTAAAAAATGCTATTTTGTTCCACGTTCCTTTGGTTTCGTGTGTGTGTGTGTGTGTGTGTGTGTGTGTGTGTGTGTGTGTGTGAGAGAGAGAGAGAGAGAGAGAGAGAGAGAGAGAGAGAGAGAGAGAGAGAGCGCTTAATTCAAAATTGCCTGAGAAAGCAGTACATTCTAATCCTTAGGTGTGAAGGATTGGTCTAGGTGTTCAACCTCCAGAATGTGGAGGCTTTGCAGTGATGCAGAGTGCCATACTGTGATCCTGCCTTCTGAAACAGGCTGGAATGAACCACATGATGCTATGGTACACAGGCTGTTGTTTAAGTCAGCAGCCTCTGGCTGTCAATAAGTGATGAAATGGGCATCACTCGTGGGCAGGCTGCTCTCACTTCTTGAAGTGAGATTCATGGGGATTAGTGGCTCAAGGAGTTGGCAAAAGCACCTACTTGTACAATTTACCTGGATTATTTCAATGGGCAGGATTCAATTATGTGGGGCATTTAGCTTTTTGCTAATTATACTTATTATTTTTGTGGTTTAGTATAGTATTCTAGTTAGGATTACTACTGCTGTGATGAAACTATGAACAAAAGCATCATGAGGAGGAAAGGGTCCATTTGGCTTACAAATCTGGAATCCCAGTTCATTAAAGGACACCCAGGCAAGAACTCAGGCAGCTCAGGAGCCTGGAGATAGGAGCTGATGCAGAGACCATGGAGGGATGCTGCTTACTGACTTGCACTCCATGGCTTGCTCAACTTGTTCTTATAAAACTGGCATGATGCCACCCACATTGGGCTTGGCCCTCCTCCATCAATCACTAATTAATAAAATTTAATGTTTCCCTGTAGCAATGTCCAAAGATAGGAAGCGAATGTATTGTGAAGTCTTTGATATCACGTACAGACTCAATCCATTGATGGGCTCCTAGGAGGTAATGAAACCTAAGGAGACAGAATCTTAAATGCCCTATGGGCTCACCTGCCTACAGCCCAATCTTCCAGAGGCATTTTATCAATTGAGGCTCCTTCCTCTCTGATGACTTTAGCTTGTGCCAAGGTGACATAAACTGGCCAGGATGGATTAGTGTACCAGTTTGAGCCTGAAATGTCCACAAAGGGCTCAGTGTTTGAAGGCTGGTTCCTTTAGACAACAATGTCTAAAGGTGGGAGGTGAACTTAAGGGTTTTGAGGCAGATTTTCCAGCCACTGAACATTCCAGATGAGCAAAGCACACAAGATGAGCCAACAAACTTAGAGACTCATGGCTTGGTTAACCTCATCACATTGCAATGATTTTCACTGAAAAAGAACAAGTTGTTCCAAAGCCAGAAGATGAGGCTACACAGAATAAAATTACATCACAGAAGAAACTGAGAAACAACTACAAATGGAGCTGAAATAAATTCATTGTAAAATAAACACACATAAAAGTAGAAAAAGAAATTAAAATAGAATGCAATTCAACTCAAACTGAGAGCATGTAATTTAAAGGAAAGAGAAAATAAGAATGCAAATGCTATTTATTATTCAAAGAAAAAATGAGAAAGGAATGTTGGAAAGGTCCTACATGGGGCGAACTCCATTTTTATGGACGTTCATGAACTCCATTTTATGGTTAAAACTAAGAGTTTAAAAATGTGAAGCTCAAATGTGGCAAAGTATTGATGATTTAAGACATTCCATGGAATCCAAGACTTATAAAATTAAGAGAAATACAGTAAATTTGTTTACCAAGAGTTCATATAAATGCTTCAAATTTCTTAGGACATTTACCCAGGAAAGACAAAGTATGAACCCAAAAGTAGGTGAAAAGTCAGAGTGCCACAATATGAGACTAAAAGACTTTAAACTACAGAGTTCAGTAGATTATCATTAATTATATAAAAATGGATTGTCTTAGTCACTGATATATTCCTGTGAAGAGATACCATGATGAAGGAAACTCTTATGAAAGAGAGCATTTAATTGGAGGCTTGCTTATAATTAGCCTGGTCATCATGGCAGGAAGCACACAGGCAGGAAGCACACATGGAGCAGGAGCTGAGAGCTTTGCATTCTGATCATAGGCAGCAGACAGAGAGAGAGACTGGGCCTAGGCTGGGCTTTGGAAATCTCAAAGCCTACCTTAAGTGTGACACATCTACTCCACCTAGGCCACATCTCTTAATCCTTCCCAAACAGTTTCACCACCTGTGAACTAAGCAATGAAATATATAAGCCTGTGGGGGCCCTGTTCTTCCAAACATCACATAAATATAAACAGAATAAAATTAAATTACAAATATTGACAACCAAATCGTGAAATTTAAATAAAACGCTTTAGCGTAATACAACATTCTCCTATCTTCTTTTGTATTGTGTATGTGTGTGTGAATGTATGTGTGTGTGAGAGAGAAAGAGAGAGCGAGTGTGTGTGTTGTCAAGTGTGCATACTCATATATATGTATAAATATATATGTACATAAATATATATACTTATATGTATATATACATATATACTTGTATATGAAAGCCAGAGGATTGTTGTATGAGATTTCTGGCCCTGTTTGGGCCAGAAGTTCAGACCTTGCCCACAGTGGCTTTTATTCCCCAAAGAAATGAATCAGACACTTATATACTTTATACTGTTTGGCCTATGTCTCAAGCACATTACTAGCTAGCTCTTTCATCTTAATTCAATCCATTTCTTGCCTAGTAATCTATCTTCCATGTGGCCCGGCCATGGTTCACCTGGATTCCTTACATGATTCTTCCATGTTTTTGTTTGTTTGTTTAGTTAGTTCTGTTTTTGAGACAGGGTCTCTTACTGGCTTGGAGTTTACCAAGAGGCTAATCATTGGGACCACTAAACCCTAAAGAACTGCCTTTTTTCACCTGCCTCTGCCTTTCTGGTGCCTGATTATAAATACATGTCACTATGCCTGTCGATTTTTACATGAGTGCATGTCCTCATGCTTGCAAGGCAGGTTTCTGATAATTCACTCTCCTTAATAAATATTGTTACCATTGGAATGATGTGCTTCACTCTGATCATTGAGAACACTGTCTCAGATAAGCAAATATATGGAAATGGGTTTATGTTAGCAATTCTCCGTATGTCCTTGAACTCTTCTTTGGTAATGTGCCTCATATGTACACATAGTGATAACATCTGTCGGATAAATAGATTGTATTATAATTTTGTTTATAACTGGATAAATGGAAATTACATGTTTTAGAGAAAGATTTATGACCTGGGCTTCTGAAGCAACTACTTTCTTAACATTTTAAGTATCCATTCAACTACCTGGTACTCCTTTTCTCCTCAAATTTTACATTTTGTGATTTACCCTGCTCAGCTCACTTCTTTTTATTATAAATCTTTATTAGATACCAATAATAACCACATGACAGAGTCTATATTAGGCTGTTTTGAGATTTCCTTTGCCAATGAAATAATCCAAAACTTTTCACTTTAGCATCAGGTTGGGAAAGTTTTCTTCTATGATTTTATTGAATATATTATCTGTGCCTTTGAGCTGGTATTCTTTTCCTCCTTCTATTCCTATTATTCTCAGGTTTGTCTTTTCATTGTGTCTCTAATTTCCTGGAGGTTTTGTGTTATGGCTTTTTTGGTTTTAGTGTTTTCTTTGAGTGATGTATGTATTTCCACTATTGTGTCTTCCACTCCAGAGATTCTCTCTTCCATCTCTTGGATTTTGTTGGTTATACTTATATCTGTAGTTCCAGTTCATTTCTTTAGATTTTTTATTTCCACTTTTGCCTCGTTTTGTGCCTTCTTTATTGCTTCTATTTCAATTTTTAGTTCTGAAATATTTCTTTCATTTGTTGGTTTTCCTTTTCTTGGTTTTCTTTCAAGGATTTGTTAATCTCTTCCAATTTTTTGTTTGTATTTTCTTTAATTCTATTCTTTAATGTATTTTTTATTTCTTTAAAGAATTTTTTTATATTCTCTTTTAAGTCTTCTATAATCTTCATAAAGGTGTTTTTGCTGTTGTTTCTTTCTGTTTTCTCTTCATTGCTCTGTTTAGGTATTGGTGTTGTAGAATACATATATTGTCATATGTATTCTACAGTATATGTATACATATATTGTTATATGTATCCTTGCACTGGTGTCTGCTCATTACATTTTTGGTTCACTCTTAGTCAGCTCTTAGTCAGATCTTAAGTCAGTTGTTGATACAGGGGTTATGTGTTTCCAATCTGCTCTGGACATGGAGTTCGTACAATCTTTACTCTGTTCTGGATATGGGGTCTGCATGATCTTTTACTCTTCTCTGGGAATGGGGTCTGCTTGATTTCTTGTTCTGGTGTGGCCACAAGGTATGCACAATCTGAAGATGACCATGTGTAATGATGCAGCTTGCTTTGGAGGCAGGGTCTGGCTGTGGGATGTCCCTCCTATTCTTACTTTGCTCTGGACATTGGGTCTGCACAATCTCTTACTCTGCTCTGGACACCAGGTCTGCACGGTCTGAAGATGTCTGTGTGTGATGACACAGCTTGCTTTAGAGATGGAGTTTCGTGGTGGGATGTCCCTTCTGCTGTGTGTTTCTGAGGATTGCTGGGAGGGTTCCTCCCAGCTTTGTTTGGTTTAGGGCAGGACTGGGGCTGTGTCCCTGCTTCAGAGTGGAGGTCTCTGTGTGGCCTAGGAGTTGAAATTTGCTCACCTCTTACTCTGCTCTGGACACAGGATCTACACAGTCTGAAGATGTCCATTTGTGACTTCCCCTCCAGTTCTTGAGATCATTTCTCCTTCTCTTTAAAGGGTTTCCTGAACCTTGAGAAAAGGGATTTGATGAAGATACCCCATTTAGGACAGAGTGTTCCAAAGTCTCTCTCTTTCTGCACACTGTCCAGCTGTGGGTTTCTCTTTTGTTCCTCTTTAATTCAGGAGGTAGCTTCTCTAATGATGACTGAGCAAGACACTGATCCGAGAGTACAGCAGAGTATCCTTAGGGTCATTATATGGCTATATTCCTTTAGCAGAACAATAGTATATGGTTTTCCCCTAGGTTCTTGGCTTATTTAGTTTCAGATTCTCTGTCACCTGAGCAGTGTTGAGAATGAGTTATATTTCCTGGAATGGGCCATAAATTCAATCAGATCTTGGTTGATTACTCCCACAAGATTTGTGCCCCTAGTTCACTGGTACAATTTTTTAGGCAGGGCATTGTTGTAGATTAAGAGTTTGTAGCTGGGTTGGTGCTCACCATTCTCCTTTAGTAGTGTGAAGAGCCTCTCCCAGCACCATGAACACTAGTAAGTAGGAGTGAGGGCTTTAGGTAGGCACCAGCTCCATTTCTCCATGCTTAATGAGTTGTGTGGATGTTGTCTTTAGCAACAGGGACTTACATTCCATTTGTAGAGAGCAAAAAATAGCCTTGCCAATAGCCTGGGTTGTCTTGGAGTTTCCATTGGACACCTTTAGTCAACATGATTAGATGTTACCCATTCCTAGAAGTGGGAGCTTCATTTGGTGATGAGAGATATCCAGTGGAGGCTCCATCTTCTATTTGGAGAGTCCATTTAGATCTCCGTCATATATGTATGTATTTCAGGACACTTCTACCATATTAGGTTTCCATACAACCCCTCAAATGGCCAATACTGCATTGAAAGTCCAAAGGGACTGAAGTTTCCAAAGAGAGACAAAAGAAATTAAATACCTCTGAATTGAGGGGAGTGCCTCTTTTACCCATGGCAAAATCCTCAAGAAGGCTTTGGTTTAGAGCATCCCCCCACCCCATTTTATCAAACTGCCATCTGTCCTTGGTGAATTTGAACACAACCTTAGGAGGGTTAGAAACTCTGCTTTGAACTTCCAACCCTTCTGGCCCTTATTCCGGGGCTGGAATCATGACTTGTGTTGTCTCTCCCAGAACCAGGATGCAGTCCTGCGAGAGTTATACCAGGATATAATCCTTGCTGTGGGATATCCTTGAGGTGTTTAATATGGGTTTATAAGTGTGTCTCCCAAAGGGTCTACAAAGATCCAGGTTTCTAGGTCTGTCAGTGAAAATGCTGGCTGTGAGAGCGACACCCGTTGTCTCCTCTTCCTCCTCCTCCTTCTCCTTCTTATTTTTTTTAAATGCATTCAGGTTCAAAGTAAAAATATGCAGGATTGATTGACTGACTGATACATTGATTGTGATTTTTAAAGACCTTCTGTTAGGGGAGTGTCTCATTATCTGAGAGACTCCATCCAGGGATGGCATTTTGTGAAGGAAGGAAACTGTGGTCAGGAAGTGACAGCTAGAAGCATACAAAGAGCAACAGCAGGAGCCTAGCACTGGGCCACGCTTGAATGGGTTTCGGTCACATTTGGTGGGTGATCTCACAAGTCTAAAACCCTTTCCTTCTGCCAGCAGAAGATTCCAGGGAGAGACTCACATTGCTTTAGAGTCCATGGTTTCAGCAGTCTGATAAACCAAGGAGCACAGATGTCTCTTCATCTCTGGTCTGCACAAATCATGGAGGCAAGCCAGGGCTGCTTCTATGGGAAGCAGGTCTCCCTCAGTGGAAGCCCTTTGCTCTCCCTCCTTGCCAGCAATTGAAGGTATTGCTGCCCACTGCCCCTGTGGCATATCTCTATTTTTATTTATTTTGTTAGTGCCTTACTTAATTTCTCAGACTCACCCCAAACATCCAATGCTTCCTCTCCTGCCTTCTTAGTTCTGGAATGACAGGTATATGCCATCGCCTGCTGTGGTCTCTTTTCAAAGTATATTATTATACTGTGGATATGTGTTTCCAAGAAACATCTTACCTGACATTTGTTTTGAAGCAGCACTTGCTTGGGGAGGGGGTGTGGTCCTGCGTGTTCAGCTTGCCTCATTCCTCTCTAGCACACTCTTCTTCACGGTTTCCTGCTGCCTTTCCTCACTAAATGGCTGGGAGGCGGTGTGACCGGAAACCCTATAACACTGATAGGCATGCCAGGTACCCAGCAGGCCTTGGTGACAGAGGTCAGGAAGTGCTGCAGAGACAAAAAGAGGCCAGCCCAATCAGGGAGGAGACAAGCCTCGACTGCAAATTTTCTGAAATTTTTCAGAGTTTCTATGACCCCATTTTCCCAGGTGACATTCTTCACCAAGGCTGGAAATCTTCCATTCACTGTGTCCTATTAAATGATGATCAAAATCATAATACTCTGGAATGGTCATTTCAGAGAAATGGCTTCAATTTAGGCTCAGACTCATTTTCTCACAGTGACTTTAGAGTGAGCTGAAGTTCCCCAGGTGGAGTCTGGAAATTCTAACTATTACTTTGTGAGGTCATCTCAAATTACTGAAAAGTTGAGTTTCTGATTCTGGCATTCAGGGAACAATTCTACTGAATATGAACAAAAAGACACTAAACTAGGTTAATGGTGATGATGTTCATGCGTTTTCCCTGCAGCTATGATTAAAATTGTGAGAGTTGTTCTAATAATCATCTAACTTGTAATTAGAACATTATGGCATTAAGTGGCTGCTCTTTAGAATGCCTAAAGCTCCAATTGGTCTGGCCTTGACCTTGGTGTCAATGCATAGCACTGTCGTTTGACCACACTCCATTTTTTCACAGAGCTTCTTCTAAAGCAGCTTTCATAATTTGTAATTTCGCCAGGGATGTCTCATTAAACACACACACACACACACACACACACACACACACACACACACACACACAGGCACACACATAAATGCACGGATGCACAAATAAAATTCCATGGCATTTTATTTGAAAACTATAAAAAAGTAAACCTTAATATTGCCTAAGATTGGAGTACTCTGAAATTACAAATCCATTTGTTAAATATTAATCAAAGGCACTAGGAGAAGGTTAGATGTGTAATGTGATAATATTTCCAGCAGGTGGCACTGTTGCGCAGGAAGAAAAACTACCGTTTGAATGGAAGCTGGCTTGTTCCATGGAAGAAGTCAAGGCAGGAGTCTTTAGCCCTTTCAATCCCTAGGCAGCATCTTAGATATGTACGTGACGATTCAGTGAGAGTGAGATAAAGTGGTCTAGCCTGTGGAATAATGTGTCCTTGCCTGTCTGCCAGGGTCCTGTCTTGCTGATCTTCAAAAAAGCACTGAAACATCATCTTCATGACTACTTCTTTTCCATGGACCTTTGTATTTACCATCTAATGACAAGAAAACCCCAAAGGCAAGTCTAGAAATAGTTTGAGATAATATAGTAGAATCAAAATAGTTTTGCATACTAGACTGAAAACAGAGGAAGCTTTTTTTTTACTGCGGTGGTTATAAAGGGCTGGAACAGAGGATGCATTTCCCTGGCAAAAGTGGGAATGCTACCATATTCATATAAGATGCACATATTCATATAAAGCACTTTTGGGTTAGACACCCTGAGCATGCTCAGTTGAAGGGGACAGTCCTGAGCATGCTCAGTTGAAGGGGACAGGCCTGAGCATGCTCAGTTTAAGAGAACAGTCTTAAGCATGCTAAGTTTACAGTTCTCATGAAAAGAAATGATGGCAGATACATTATAAGTGGCATTTAACTCAAAATCATGGAGTACATATTCAGTGGTTAAAATGGTGGACAGGAGCACACAAAGTATGGTGAACTTGCATCATAAAACCTTATTGGTAAGGAAAGACTACCTGGAGAAATCATTGCTAAGGCATTAACACTGAAGGGATCCATACACTCAGAGGCTGATAAGTACTGCTCCGTGTAAGATCTGGGAGAAAGGAGTTTGCTTGGCTTTGTTGTTGGTGTCAAACTGATGGTTGTTTGTACAATGTCATTTTTCTTGCCATGATGGCCCATCGAAGATACAGAAGAAAATGAGACAAATCCTGCCCTGAAGGAAAAGAAAAATTGACTGTCTATACTCAGAAGCAGACATTCTGCTTTGTAAGTACTGTTCCACTTTCTGTCTACCAACGCTCGGAATACATGGCAACAGCCATTACTCTCTCTGACAGGTAAAAGAGTTCACAGCCATACTATCTAGCTAGGAAGTGACAGGTGGATTCTGAGCTCCAAGTCCAGCATACATGCTGTGGCAAAAATGAGGCTTGGGAGACTTGCCCATACTGACCTACACCCCACTGTGATGTGATTTCTGGTGGAGAGTATGCACTGGATATTTTTATGTGAACCTGATGGAAGCTAGAGTCATTTGAAAGGTGGGAACCTCAAAGAGAAATTGCCTCCATAAAAATCAGGCTGTAGACAAGCCTGTAGGGCATTTTCTTAACTAGTGATTGATGTGGAAAGACAAAGCCATTTGTGGGTGGTGCTGCCCCTGGGTTGGTGGTCCTTGATTCTATAAGAAAGCAGGTTGAGCAAGCCAGTAAGCAGCATCCTTCCATGGCCTCCGCATCAGCTCCTGCCTCCACCAGGTTCCTGCCCTGCTTGTGTTCCATCCTGACTTCCTTCACCGATGAACAGTAATGTGGAAATGTAAGCCAAATAAACTCTTTCCTCTCAACTTGACTTGGGGTCATGGTGTTTCACTGGAGCAGTAGTAACCTTAACTAAAATGTGTGCAGGAATTATGGATCACGGAAGGGCTCCTGGGACAATGATAAACTGATTAGGCTGAGGCAGGTGATTCTGCATTTCCAGTGAGCTCATCGTTGATAGCAAAGGTGCTGTTTGGAGGTCCTTCCTCTGAGGAGCAAGGGCTTCTATCTTCAGAAGCTCCTCAACCTTTTCATTGTCTCAGATTTCCTAGATAAAAGCAATTTACATTCTATTTCTTCAGTAGTTAGTTTTAAACAACCTAGGTTGTTATGTTCTAACTTAAACACCGAGAAGTCTTTGAAAAAGCTATTTGTGTACATACAGATGGAAAGAGAAAATAAGGTTTTGCTTTTTCCTTAGCTTACTACAATTATTTTCTAATGAAATATAAGCTCCACAAGGCCTGCTCTGAGAGATTTGGGTTATCAGAATGAATTTTGTGCTTGTTAAAAAAGAGACAGTCTTCTAGAACAAGTTCACATGGACTGCAATGGGCAACTCCCAGAATCCTTCCCTTAAAATTATAAAATATGTGTGGTGTCCCATGGCTCCTCACTACTGAGGCAAGGTAGAAAGATGTGAAAAAGATCAATAGAGTGTGAGAAGGGAAGAGGTCCTTTACCGACTGGGACCTAATTCAAGTCTCTTGCTGAGGCAAGCCTTTAAGGTAGCTGACTGGGAACCTTCCTGAACAGAAAGTGTCTGTAGACATTGTACTTCCTAAAAATATCACAAGCAAGGTTGTCATACAATCAGTGAACAGTGCTCTGTATAAGGGCACATTTCTTAACTATCGTGTGACACACACATAGAAAACTAATGTGATCTTTACACTGTTACACTTTTTCTGCCCACCAGTACCCGAAAATCTCTTTATCATTTTATTTAAAGGAAGACCTCATTCTGACAAGGAAACGTGTAGACTGACAAGTTTTTATCCATCCTCACCTTGAGTTATAGATCATCTCTTTTAAATGAAGCAACTCCACAAGCCCATAATCCATTTCATGGCTGCTGTCCTGCTCAGGGTGTAGGCTGTTCTATACTCAGCTCCCCATAAATCCCTCTGCCCATTCTCCTAGTTAGTAAACTCGCTAACTTTGCTTCACTCCAACTTATCCTCAGCCTCTGCTGTGACTGAGTAGAACATCCTTGAGCTGCATGGATTGCACTGAAGAGCTGTGCTCTTGCTACTGGTGAGTGGCAGTAACCAGTTTGGAGACATCACCATCATCGTACTCTGATTTGTATTGGAAGGACCACAATGACGACATGTGGACAGCACTTGCAGCAAGCGCCATGAGACTCTCACTAAACTGCTGGCTAAATCAGTAGATGGTCAGCATCCTGAGACCCTCTTTTGACCCAAGAGGATCACTTTAAACTAACCTTCAAGATCATTTGTTATAGCATCTATGACTCTCACTTTCTGGAAACATGCCTCGTGAGAGAAAGAGCTGTCGGAAGCAGGGACTGGGTCTCATCCCACCATAACTTCCTCAATAGTCACTCAGGGAGAGTTATACGCTAAATGCCTTTGACGTTAGCTGTATACCAATTCCCAGTGGTGGGATAATTCTATTGTTTCCATAATATCAAAATCATTTCTATGTATTAAAGATGTATTTTAAAAGCCAGGGTTTAAATAGTCTGTTTTTGTTTTTTTGTTTTGTTTGATGATGATGATGATGATGATGGTCCACAGTGGATTACCATTAAATTTAAAAAAGATTGGAATATAATATAATATGCATGAGGATTCACAAGCAAAAGCCTAGGTTCCAACTATAGAATAAATGCCGATTTCCTCGGCAAACATGAACATGTTCCTTGATTCTCTGTATCTGTCTCAGCTGTGTAGCATGAGTTACAATGGCTGTTCTTTCTATGAGGAGCATCTAAAGGATACAGAATGTAAATGTGACCTTTGAATTATTCCTATCACCTCCTTCATAGTTTCCTCACTTTCCCTTCCATAGATTGTTGGCAAACTGCACAGGATGTCCTGCAAATCTCTAACCCATGAGTGGCTGTCTGCCCATAGCCCCTGCTTTGGTCGCGGGGCTCTGAAGGGATGCGGGTAATTGGAGCCATTAGAAAGGAACAAGGAGACACTCAATCTCCATGCATTTGAGAGCTAACAAATTAGACATCATAAGTCAGTTTATCTCATAAATATGTATGTGTCCTTCGGGACAGAACCACTCACCCCAATCCAAGAACAAAAGAAAGTGAGTAATAGTGAGATGCCTACAAGTTTCCTTTTTTTGTTGTTGAGATAACCTAAAGAACCAAATTATCTTTACAGATGAGCACTCTAAGGTCAGATCCCGAGGTTTTCCCTCAGGATGGTAGAGCACTTCTAACCCCATCTCAGTGATGGACAGGTCTCTTCCCTATCCCTCTAGCTCAGCAGCTATCCCACCCGGAGCCGAGGGGCCTCGGGCTTTGTCAAACCCTTTTTTTTCTGAGGATCAGATCCAAGAACAGCTGCCCCGCGAATCCCCACGGGCTTTTTATTGATTTTAGCCATGTTAACTGTCAAACATGAAAGGGAACAAACAGAAGTTGTGGGGATGGAAAACTCTAAGGCTTGTCAATTCCTAGTTAGTGTTCTCCAGGGAACTGGAACCATTAGTACACACACTCATGTGCACACTCACACGCATAGCCAACATCCAAACAGACACAGGGCAGAGGCAGAGAAAGGTTTACTTTCATGCATTGTCTGCTGGCTCAGAGAAGCCAGACCTTCTTTTATCCCGTGTTTGGGGTCCTGGAAAAGTAGGCATTTGGTCCCTTGTCCTTCAGCTCTCCTTTCGTGTAGACTCGGGTCCTGAGGACTCCTGCTGGCTTGCTGGATTTTTATTGATGATGTCCTTACCTGTTTCCCTGAGGCTTAGATCACAACCTACGCAACCAACCTGCTTTTAGCTTATGAAACACAGATCACAGGGGGCATTATCACCACATAGTGAGGAAGGCCTCATGTTCATTACCTGCCACATCTACCAAGTGTCCTCAGTTCACCCAGTCCAAAGCTGTTTTTATGGGGGAGGACACCAGAACAGAGAGAAACGGGGGAATTTGACATCACATACGCAGAAGAGCTAGTGAATAACTGGATTTTTTCTTGCTTTTTTTTTAAAAAAAGATTTTATTATTTTTAATTATATGCCTGAATGTTGCAGGTGTTTGTGGGCTGTTTTGTGTGGGTGCTAGGAACTGAACCCTGCTTTTTTGCAAGAGCAGCCTGTACTCTTAACTACTGAGCCTTCTTTCCAGCTTCTCCACTTTTGGGGGAGGGATAACTGTTCTTTATACCTTACTAGTCTTAAAGTCTGAATGTACATGTCCTCTCTAGACACACATTTATGCTCTCAGGTTCTGTTTGCATAGGTTTTTGTATGGTAAGTTCTAAGGAAAATTTAGAGTAGCCCATCTCTAAATGGGCTCAGTCAAAACCTTCTGCCATGTAGCTGTGGATCCCAGCTTAGAGGAAGAAGCTTTCCTATAATGCTCTATCCCAAGGGCTCTGTGCACAGCTTATCCTGTATTCCTGCTTGCACTGGCTCTCAGTGTGAAACCAGTCTCCTCCAGTCACCATTCTGGATGGAATGCTCAGGATTCATCCTTTCCTTTTCTGCTGCTCTTAGGGCAGTGACAACAGTGTTTTTTGTTGAATTTAAAATGTTAGAATGTAGTGTTCAGTGTGGCAAAAATGAAATGTTGGTTTTTCTTCCTGGGTCGTTAATAAGTACCTATTCTGTACAGACTTACGATGTGTTGGGAGTTAGGTTTTTATGGAATTTGGCTTTATCACCAGGGCAAAGTCTTTGATGAGAAACAGGTGATATCTATCCAGTCTGATCCATCCCCATACCACATCCACATCCATGGCTCTCTGGGTAGACATTTCACAGAAGGGCCCAAGTGGAGGGCTATCTACCCTTGATGGAATGAAGAGCATGACCTTACTGACAAGCCCTGGTCACCTGGTGCAGGCCTCCATCATACTTGCCATGTTGGAAGCCTGCCCATACCTGTGCAGGTGGTCTTCACAGTAGTAGCCTAGCAAAGTTTATATTGACCTTTTTTTTTTTTTTCCTGAAAAAGAAGACTCCAAAGAGTGTATGCCAAAGGTCAAATCTAAGCAAGCATTCAGAAGTCCAAAGTGACTAAACCTTAAAATAAACCTGTGTGAACTGACCACAAAGTACAAACTCCAAGGTCCAGCTTGGAAGAGTGTGTCACCAGAGGACGAAAAGATATCCCTCAGTCCCCTGCTTCCACTCAGCTGCTCTTCAGTCTGAAAGAACTATCTCTTCTTTCTATTATTTATTCAGTTGAATTATTCAAACCAAGCTCACACCTCACTTCCCTGGTGGAAGCTTCCCTGGAAATATTGAACTCCAATCTCTCTTCCGGGTTCCAGCACTGACACTTATTTAGCAGTAAACATGGTTTGTCATTGATATGTGCGTGGTGGCCTCCTCCACAATGAGCTTAGGGAAGGCTAAAACTGTCTTATTTCACCTTTGAGTAATCCATGATTGAGAAATATCCATAAATACTCAAGTGATGAAAAAATAAACACAGAGTTAATATAAGAACATCAGCCTAGACGCTGGTTATAAGGACTAGGAATGCCTATTTATTTAAAATTGTATCTTCAAGTCTTTTGTATGTATATTGAGAATTGTTTGGAATAATTAAATTTCCAAAGCAACAGTGAAAAATACCTGGCTAGGAAATATGGCACTGCCCTTGCATTGTGAATGTAGTGAATCAGAAATGATTCTTACTAATCAATAGGAAAAGCAGGATAGTGAGCCCCATGGGCTGATAGGTGGTGGATTAGGGTCCCGGTTTCTGATTCCTCCCCCAGAAAACATCCCTTGAGCAACAGACTCTAGGATTAGTACCTGAGCAACCTGAGAATCTAAGACCCTTAGGAACAGTTCTTAGATACTATTGCCTGAGAGATTATAGTACCACGTGATTCCAGAGAAACTAGCATTAGTAAGCATGGCTCATAGATCTTACCACTGTGTGAACAGGCATTGGCAGAAATGGATACAACATGGGAAGTTTTATTTGTTCACTTACATACTTGCACCTTCAGCTGTAGTCTCAAAACCACAGAGCAGAGCTATACCAAGAGTCAGGAGGTCCATACCTTGACTCTATTAATAGACAGCTATTAATTTTTGGAAATGTCACTTTTCATCTTTGTTTCTTATTTTTCTATTCAGTAAAAGGAAGAGAATGACAACTATGCATTAAAGGCCTTGAAAACATTCTCACAGGGCTGGAGAGATACTAAGTTGTTAGAAGCACTTGTTCTTATTGAAGACTTGGATTTGTTCCCAGCAATCACATGATGGTTCAGAGTCATCTGAACTACAGTTCCAGGGGTTCTGATACCCTCTTAATGCCTCTAAGGACATTGTACACACATGTGGTACATGGACACTCATACACATAAAAATAAATAAATCTTTAAGCAGTCATGTGGTTTGTATTGATCACTTGACTTGCATCAATATTATTCAAGGAAATAACCAGAATATGGGTCACATCATCACAGAAACATTACAAACTGTAGAATCTGATGGAGAACTAAGCTTTAGAGGTAGGTAAAGTATTCATTGAATAAGATATGATGCAGCTGTTAATATCACAGAATTAAGATGTGTGTGTGAGAGCACAGTTGAATGAGTGTCTGTAGTATGTCCATGCCTTGTAGCAGAGGTTGCCACAAATCTCCTGTCAGCTGAGAGAGTTTGAGAGGATGACAGCACACTACAGGGAACTGTGTGAGATCTCAATAAGAAGCAGCTAGGAAGAGCTTTGAAGATTTGAACTTGTGATAAATGACTTGAAGAGGGCTTCCTGGAGCACACTTTGCTCTACTGTTGGCATTGCTAGGAATTTGTAATTGGCATCTCAATATAACGTGTCTGGGAGATTATAGTAGGGACGATGGAAGAGAAGAAGGTACCGGAAGAAGTCCAACAAGCAGCCAACAACCAGGAAACAACAGCCAACCAACCAACCTAACAGAGTCAAACTCTAAAGCCAAGCCTGCCTTTAAAATAAGCCTAAAAATATCCCAAGGATATGAGCAGCAAGAAGCTGAACCAGATGACATTTAACAGTAGGTGAGAAGCACAGAATAGCTGGCATACAGCTCTCTCTAGACAGACAGGCGAACAGGTATAAAAAGGCAAAGGGCGGGTTAGTAGCTAAAGTCCAGGCAGAGGCATTCTCCAAGGCACAGGTAGAGTAACTTAGGATTCTGTTCTAGCCTGAAGCCACATCCTTCCATCAAGCCTCTTTTAAGAAGAATTCTCTCTCTCTATTCTCCATTTCTCCCCCTCTTTATTTATTTACACCTTTTTTCTCTTTTATACTAACAATAAAATTCTTCTAAGAAGAAACAGTCTAGGTGTTTCCTGCCATACCACTGCTCACCGCTGCCTCCCACAGCACATCCTGCATCCATGGGGCATGAGGCCTCTCTGTTCACAGACGTCAAACAGCTAACCGGATAAATGTGTCATTGTATCATACCAGGTCAAACATGATCCCAATGATGAAAACATACCACAGATGCATGAAAGTGAAATTCATCGATGATTTCTTTGTAACTGGAGACCAAGAGGGAGAGAGAAAAATAGGGTAAGAGCTTAGCAATAATGGTGGCTGAGATTTTTCTGTTTTTCAGGAACGGCCTCCTAGTCTCTAACATTCCTTTGACTGCTCCACCCAACTGTTTTCCATTCTCATCCATGCTGGCTCACTTTGGCCTTATCCCCAGACCCCCTTCTTTCATAGGCTTCAATACATGCTATCCTCACCATTTGGGCTACTCTCCCTTCCTCCACTATTTCTCCTTTACCTGGTTAATTCTCATTCTCTTGGTCTCTTCATTGGCATTGTAGTCCTTTTAGAAAGGTTTTCCTGATGACCTTCTCCCTCAGATAAGTTTGGTTCTTCTTTTATGAGTTCTCATAACCCTTGTGTAGCCAACACAACTACATCTTAATATATTGAATTATTTTCTATCTGAGATCTGTCCATTTGACTGTCTAGAAACTCCAGTCAAGGTGCTTGTCTACCTGATGTATCTATAACACTTTATCTGGCACGAATCCATTTTGGTGCTCAATAAATACCTGTTTACTGGATATGGCTAGCAAGAGTTAGAGCAGGGTCTTATTTTCTGAGTCTGAGATCATCCGTGCTGTTGTATTAAGTTTTTCCCGGCCCGTTTTGGGTCCGGGAGGTTTGCGACCTGGCGTGCACGGCGGTGGTTTGGAACCTGGTTCGTGGTGGCTTTTGTCCCCCAAAGAAAATGAATCACACGCTTATATCCTTTAAACTGTTTGGCCCATGTCTTATGCCCATTACTAGCTAGCTCTTTCTTCTTAAATTAACCCATTTCTATTAATCTTCCTGCCACGTGACTCAGCCCGTGGCTGGCCGGTACCTCTTACATATCTGTTCCTCTTGGGGGTCGGATGAAGACTGGCAAACTCCACCCTTCTTCCTACCTGCTTGTGCTCTGATTCTCCACCCACTTCTACGGTGCTCTACATGGACCAAAACAGCTCCTTTATTTACATTATACAAAGAATATTCCACCACATTTTGTGCTCTGATTCTCCACCCACTTCTACAGTGCTCTACATAGATCAAAACAGCTCCTTTATTTACATTATACAAAAAATATTCCACCACACCATGCAGTCAGATGGATGAGACCATAGTTTAAGACCTGACATTTTAATCAGGCAGTGAGATGCCCACAGTAGCCAGGTAAGACACGGGCACTCGTCCTGCTGGAAAGAACCAGGGTAGTAAGGATTCTGGGACTGAGAATGGAGTACATTGAAAGGAATGAGAATCTGGGGAAGGAGAAGAAGAGGAAGAAGAGACCCAGATATAGAAAGCTCTTAGGAGAAGAAAGACATGGCACTTGTTATACAACATTTACTTGGGCTTGAATTGCAAAGCACAAGCCAGGAACTTTCTCTTTCCTGAGACACTCTCTTCTTCCTCTAGGAGTGATCCCATGATGGTGAAACATGATCCCACTGCTGAAATCACCTGCTATCAGTCAGGGAATCAGGAAACATACTTTTTCTTTGCTTTCTTTTGACTTAACTTTGTGTAACCCGAGGAGTGGCTGAGCACCTAGCACGGCCCTCCCCAGACCAGGAGCATCTCAACGTGTGCATGTGTGATTTAGAGTGCCTCCTTGACATCCACTGCTGTTACTCTTAACTTACTCTATTATCATTTCATCTCTTGTGTCTCCAATGGCATTTCTGAACATGCCTCATGACATGAGGATGTCAAAAATTGCTTTGAGCTTGAGGTCCCTTGTCTTTATAATTTTGTTCAGACTTACTGCTTGTATACTTGGTTTCTGAGTCCAGCCATAAAATCTCATTGCCCAAATCCACATTGTGCAGTATAATAACCACTTCTCACATGAGACTAATTAAGTAAAAATTAACTAAAATTAAACTTCTAGTTCTCAGTCTTACTAGCTACAAGAGGCTCATACCTACTGTATTGGACAACACTGATATAGAACATGTTCATCCTTACAGAAATCTTATTAATCACTATTGCTTTAATAAATATGTATTTGCTAACTTAAGTATTCTGATAACTGAAATGATGTTGAGTAAAAAAATGTTTGGGTAGTACACACAATCTCTGATCTAAAATGCTTTCGAGGCTGACCCCTTCCCCTTTCCCTATATACCAGAGTTTGAAGTTGAGATAGAAAAGACCCAGAATATTCTCCTTGCTAACTCCTGGTACTTTGCATTGATGTTGAGGGACACCTGGGCTGGTTGTTACACGTATCCATTGGTTTACACAGATGCTCATGCCTTTGAGGGTTTGCCTGCAGGGCTTATGGCTTTAACCTGTGAGGCAAATCAAACACACTCCCTTTCCTCTGAAATTTCTACAGGCTGATAGAAACTTCATTTCAGTAAACTTGGCCATTGGTTTTTTTTTTTTTTTTTTTGTAACTCCTGTTGGCTAAGGCAATCCCTTAAGGTAATAAAAGGTATAAATATTTTTACTTTCGGCAAATGTGTATTGCTTCTTCACCAAATATCTAAATGGAGAAAAACTAAAAACATCCTCTCTGTTTTGGGTCGTTAGAGCAAAGCTCTAGGAGAGGATTTATAGCTACACAGTTACAAATTATGAATGTGCATTCGTTCAACAACTACACCCTGTTGATTTGCTATTTAGTTTTTTTATTGCTGGCTTTTTGCGCTGCTCTACAGGAGACTGGCTGCAGATTTGGCTGCTACTCAGAGTGAGTAGTCACCGGGGATGTTGTTCCTATTCAGAAATGCACATGGTAGATCAAAGACAAAGATTGCAAACTTGTATATTAAAACCCATACATTACCCACACAATGAAAACCTGCATCCCACTCCACATGGGAGACTTGGGGCTGAGTATGAATGGAGAATGTTCAGGTTGGAGGCAGAGAAGGAAAGAACAGAGCTGCCTAATTACCCAGTGTGGTGCTTTCTGGTCCCCTCTGAAGAGTTCTAAGGATCTCCTCAAAGGCCACCAAATGAAGTATGCATAGAGACAACCAAATGGAGGGCAGGCTTGGGACTGTTCCATTTCTCCAACTTGGTCCCTCAGCTTTATGTACTCCACATGTTAGACTTCTAAATGTGATTTCTTTTGAACAAAAGAAGCCCCTAACACTTGACAATGGAGCAAAAAGCTTCGCTGTGGGGCAGAAGTTAGTGGTGTAGAATGGGTTTGGATGTGCTGTGGCATGTGCTTGCTTTCTGGGTAGAATTTCAGAGCAATGAAGCTGGGTAGAGTTACATGACTTCCAATTTCACTTGATGTGAGATTTTTCACTTTGTCTGTGTGATCAGAACCAGTTAGTAGCTGCAGAGCATGGCACACAGTACTCCTTCCTTCAGATGCCCATCTAGGTCTGTGTCCTGGGGTCCCTTCCTCTCGCTCCTAACGTATACTGAAAGGCAGTTGGCACAAAGGACAGGCATTTCTCTGAATCTGTTCATTTACCTCCTACAGCAAAAGGATGTGGATGGCGCCCCCATCTGCCCAGCATCCAGTAACATGCTAGCACTTAGGGTGCCAAAGACAGCCTACAAATAGCCTAGAACCTTCTTTCCATTAAGCTATGGCTGATCCACTACATCAAGCTCCAAGATGAACGTGATGGAAGTTTTCTTGATATCTTAAACCAAGAGGGCCAGAATTTTTTTTCTGTACCTTGCTTTCTGTTTTTGTGTGTAACAAAGGAGGGCCCAGCAACTGTGGTCTGCTTTCCTTGTATACTATGACCTTTAACCACCCAGTCCATTTACTAGTGAGCTTATTCTTCTATTTCCATTGACAAAGCTTCAGTCCTGTGACATCCCTCTATATACTACCAGAGGCTCTAGGCACACTCTCATGGTGATAAGATGCAGCCTGTGAGTTAGCATTCTAAGAATTTGGGTGGAGAAGTACTCTGTCTACCACACCACAACTGAGCAGTTCAAGGACTGATAGGGGACCACCACAGAATGACCATGTTCAGAGTCTAGAGCTAGAACTGAATGAAAAAACTTTTAAAACCTAAGGAGCCATCGAATTAGTAGTTTGAAAGAAAGCATCATGAACAAAGACACTTTCACACATACTTAATAGTGGATCTACTTCCTAATGCAGTGAGAATGTAACATGTGAATGATAAGCAGTTTTTAATTTAATTGCAAGTGTTGCTATGGTTTTAAATATGAATTTTTTTTCATGACCCCAAGTACCTAAGGCCTGGTTTTCAACTAGAGATGTTATTTCAGGATGTCTAAGAACATTTAAGAGATTAGATAAAGTAGAACACTGGGGTTAAGTGTGGGACCATGTCTGGTCTGTCCCACCAGATGTCTGCTTTCTGTCCACTATGAAGTGAAGAACCACCTCCTCCACCATTCACTCCTGTTGCCCCAATGGTCTGCCTAACAGCATTGAGTCAAGTCTTTCTGTTTTGCTTTGCTCCCATTTCTCATTACAAACTTGACTTAATACACCCATACATTTTTTGGGCTAAAATCTTTGACACACAAGTTGCTTTTCTTTCACATGTGTTCTTAGGCATTTTTGGTCACAACTATACAGAAGCAACCAAAACATAACATTGGTATCAAAGACTAGAGTTGTTGCTGTGGCTAAACCCAAGTGTTCGTAAGTCTTTTGTAATTGGTTTATAGGGAGAATTTGAAGCATTTGGAGGTGTAAGTAGAAAAAGTTCAGAATACTATAAACAGAGCACCTTGATGGGAATTTTGGTGGAATCTTGGAAGAACTGAATGTAACTAAAAATTCAGACAGAGAAAGTCAGGCTCAGGAGAGTTCAGAAATGAGAACTCTACTAGAAATTAAACTGAAGGCTGTAGTATCCCAATAAAGCTCAGAACTTGTTTACATTTTGTTCTCATTCTGATATTTGTGTGAAGCTGAATTTAAATTTGATCAGCTATGTGATGGAGGAAGTATCACAGCCACCAGCATTTTGGCTGTGGTGTGGTTATTGTTGGCTATTTTAAACAACATTTATAACAATATTTAGATGAAAACAATTGAACAGATAGTCTTACAAAAATGTAGTTTGTTCAGAAAATTCTATGCAGAGACGCAGCTAAGGGAATATTTCTGAAGAAGTTAGTGCCATTAAAAAGAAGTCAAATGCTTTAGATTAGGACAATGGAAAATATTACTCAAAGGATCTTATAAATTGGCCAAACTCTATCCACTGAGAGCTCAAGGGGATGAAAGTGTACATGTATTTTCCTGGTACTTTAGAGATGACACAGGGTTCAGGAAGCAGACCAGCTTACTGTGGATGGTATTTGCCTTCTGATCCACCATGATGGTCTGTGTATAGCAGGAGTTGGCAAACTTGTGATCCTGTAGTTGTTCAGATAGCAGTGAGACCTGGAGCCATCAGGCCTGGCTATTGGTGAGTTAGTTCACTAATGTGCTCGTCTGATGATATTCTGAAGGGTTCCCATCACCTGTCTGTCCCCAAGTATAGCAGCAAGTGTTCTGAATCCAGATAGCCTCTCTTACCCTTGGTCCTTTTCTAGGAGCGGGGAGGGAAATGCTAATCAGTTATAATGAGCAGTCACAATATGCAGTAAGAAATGAGAAGTAAAGTGTGTGCTGTTTCATAAACCCCGATCTGGTCAAAAGAGAAGGGAGGGGGAGAGGCAGTTTGTTATTGAACTTGAACTTGGGAGAATAACTAGGACTTCACTTGTAAGAAGCTGGGATGCAGGCAGAGAGAGAGAGAGAGAGAGAGAGAGAGAGAGAGAGAGAGAGAGAGAGAAGAGGAGAGGAGAGGAGAGGAGAGGAGAGGAGAGGAGAGGAGAGGAGAGAGACTCTGCAGTGGTCAACGTCATTGGAGCCCACAGCAGAATGGAGGGAACGTGACTCAAGCTTTCGATCCCTGCCCTCATTCTAAGCAAGAGAAGCCAGAGGCTCTGACATGATTAGATTTGCACATGAAAAAGGTCACTCAGGCTGCATAGTAGAGAACAGAAGCTCCAGAGCAGGAATATAGTCAGAAAACCAAAGAACTGTTGTCTATCCAAAATACTGTGTCCTGTAGAAAAGATTCTATTAGGTTCTTGGGGATTCTGATATCCTTTTTTGTATACTTCTACATTCAAATTTTGGGATATAGAGGGTGTATTAGCTACTTTCCTCATTGTTATGGGGAAATATTCCCCCTATCCAAAAATACCTAAGAGAAGAAAGATGTACTTAGGATCACATATTCAGAGAGTTCAGTTCACGGTTCATTGTTTGGTTCTGAGCCTCTGATGAAGCCCATTACTGTGCTCGTGGAAACAGGTGGAGGAAGAGGCTGTTTTATCCCGTGTGAAAGACAGGAACCAGAGAAAGGGGAAAACAAGAAGATCCCAGAGCAAGAAACACTCCCCAAGAGCATGAACAATATTGACATTCTTCTTCTAGGCCAGGCCCCATCTCTTAAGGTTTCCAGAACCTTCCAAAATAGTGTCACCTACTGGTGACCTAGTATTCAAACATCAGTCACAGAGGACATTAGATACAACCACAACAGAGAAGACTGTTAGATGCTGCACACAAGATTGAGTTCTTTCTGGATCACAAAAAGATCCCTTAGCCTCCATTTTGCCCTGGACCCTGCTTTAAGAAGAGTCTCAGAAGTCTACACAATATGAACATACAAACAACATGGGAATGCTCAGATACCCAGATTCTCACCTGGGCTGCCTTGACTCTCAGATCTCTGGGCCTTATTTGATGTTTCACAAATTGCAATGGAGGATTACATGAGGCACACAGAAGAAAGAGCAGACAGAGACTCAGAGAGCGCAGTTTCTTTCCTGAGGGGCAATAAATACAGTGTGTGCAACTTGACTGGTAAGTATTGAAGCATATATTGTTTCCATCTCTAACATATAAGGACAGGAGGACCTACAGTTTAGTTTAGCTTTGTATTCATTTATTTTTAGCCATCCCATAGGGCAGATCTTTAGAGGCACGTCAGGAAGAATACACTTGCCTTTCATTTCTTGTTCTTTTTCTCCTGTGACTTCTTTGAGGAATCTCACCTTGCTGGAAGGACCTAATACTTTAGGTTCCAAAAAGCAGAGTCTGGGGAAATCATCAAAATTAAAGATGTTCTTACAGATGCTGGACAGAAAAGATCCAGGTTTTGCCACCAGCTGCAGGGTGAGACAGTGGCTGGAAAACTGTCCCTTGGGCCTCTAGTTAAGGGTAAAGGGCCAGCGAGATGGCTCTGCGGGTAAAGGGGCTTGTGGCCAAGCTTTATAACCTGAGTTTAATCCCAGGGACCCACATGGTGGGAGAAGAGAATAGATCCTGGCCACCGGCAAGTCTTCTGATCTACATATCACACACACACACACACACACACACACACACACACACACACACACAGAGAGAGAGAGAGAGAGAGAGAGAGAGAGAGTAGTAAAAGTAATTTTAAAAGAGTATTTCTGCATTGGAACTTTGGAATTGAAACGATATGGAACCTGTACTGCACTGGCTGCGTAGACTGACAGCAGTATCCATGGACAAAGGCTTAGAGACAGGAGGACAATCCAGAGGGAGAAGAAATCCCTTTCTTGATTGCCCAAACTTGTAAGTCATAACAACTACTGACTTGACTGCAACCTGGGATTTGAAACTGGATTTTGATGTACATTCAGGAGTTTGAAATAGTCTTTTGTTATCTTTACCTAGAACTAACTGTCAGTTGAATGGCTCCCCTCTCCCTGTATTTAGAATTCCAGCTAAAGCATCTTGGGATTTTTCTCATCTTGGAATTTTTTCTCATCTTAGGAAACACTCCTTCTTTACTTCTTGAGAAAGTAAGTTGACATCTTGGATATTCCAGGGCTGAGCTTGTTTCCAGCAACATGTAAGTTCACCGAATACTACCAAAATATGTCTGGATTTAAAGAAAGGCCTTGGCTGATGTTTTTGAAAGAGAGCTAACTCTTACATGTGGTATGTCCTCATATCAGTGAGCTCAGATTCACTGACAATGCCTTCAGAAGGAATAGATGGCCAACTGCTTCTTTGATTTGAAGCTGCTTTCTGAATGGTGCTTGGAACACATTTGCTCTCAGTCTCATCATTTTATTGGGAGGAATGTATATAGAGAGCTATCCACAGGTCCAGTCACTAAATTCCTGATTTGATACCCAGAAAGAAGTCAGGTGGGACAAGGGGCATGAATAAGGATTGGCTTCATTCCACATCACTTCAGTGTCGTCCAGGTTGTCTGAACTTTATCTGGCTCTGCCCTTCCCATAGAGGCTGGGACTCAGTCACAGGACCAGCCTCCCAAGAAGAGAAGGCAGACATTTCTATGAAGGCTGTACAGGTGTTAGGATCTCCCCACTTGAGATCCTTCAGATACACTGAATCAGTTCTTCATAACAGCTCACAGCTCAACACTAAGGCAGCTGGGGTTTGTGAACAGAAAGGCACCATCCCTATGCAAATCCTCCCAGCTTATAGTGGGTGGGCATTTTAGCATACAAAACTCCCATCTGCACTCAGACTTTCAAACTACAAAGAAAGTAGAATAAGGACCATTATCTTTGTTTTCAAACTCAGGGATCCAGAGATTTGCTTGGTGTCATACAGTTGGGACTAAAATCCAAGGCCTTTGCTTTTAGAACAGCCAGTTTATTCCCACTAGAAATGATAGGTGCTTTCCCCAAGCTACTAGGAGTCATTTAGCATAACCTGCAGACATGGCTACCTGTATTCCATGTTTAAACAGAAAATCTAATAAGACATGAGTACATCTGTGTTTTCTCAGTGAGAAACCTTGTGCAAATCATTCTGATGTTAGTGGCCTAATGCTGTTGTTCACTTGCCTGCCATTGTTTTGGACTGCTTTAGAATTTTACAGTGAGGTCTTTTTATCATTTATGCTTCAGTCACCAATGTGGTCTTAGACTCCTACCCCCAAACTGGAGTTGCTTGGCTTGAGAAGACAAAAAAAATCCCTGGAAATAGTTTGTATTGTCTTTACTAACTTATTTATCAAGGGCTCTAAACTCCCAGAAAAGGTTTAGAGTTATGAAGGTTTAGACTTCACTTAGCATGAAGTCAGTGGTTTTGTAGCTAGGGTGGGATAGATCCCCCAAATGGATGTATGCATACCTTCTAAAATTGTGTAATGAACTCAGTAATCATAAGGTTGGAATGTTTTAATTAGAGCCCAACCTGCCTAGACTGTCAGCTCTCCAAATGTTTTTTCAAGAGAAAATAAAATCTAGGATTCTATTTAGATTTTATGAATTTGATTCTTAAATATTAAAAGCTAATTCAAGGACTTCAAAAATCTTCATAGATGGAACAAAAATAGGATCAAACCAAAGCCAAACTGTGCAAGGTTTGTGGCTGTTCATTCCTCAAACCTTTGTTCTTTATATTTCTAAACAAGTGAGATATTAGGAGAGACACAGGGATGTGTGCAGAAGCATCTTTATTTTTGAAATGTCTTGCATCTTTTACATCTTTGTAAGGGGAACAGAAAGACAGAAAGGATAATGACTAGAACTCAAGTATATACAGAACCGTGCCATGCTCCCCTCTGGGGTCTGAGCACTAGATTGTCTGCATTTCTTCTGTTTAATACCCATCACCTTCCCCTGTCAGCTGTCTGGTGGATGAAGTCTGTATACAAAGTTCACACAGGCATGCAGAGATTGCCGGCTGCACAGGAGCTAAATGTGCACCCGTCTTCACAAGACAACACCACCTTCTATACAAGAAAGTATATTGAAGCCTAAATAAGTGAGATGCTGAAAATATCAGAACAACCTTCAACTGGCCTAAAAATTTTAAAAATAAATTCCTTACAAGCCCTGGTATTTATTTACCTACCATTAGTGATGATTCACTTGTGATACAATTCACAATTGTCAAGATAACATAGTTAAGAACTCTCATTTTTAACAATAGAATTAAATATAAGACTTTCTGACATCTTCAGTTATCACATGATGAACTGGATGCTTCCTCTTGAACCTTCATAGCATCTGTAACGGGGGCTGAGGTGGGGTGGGGAGATCCTCAGAGTACAGAATTGGACTCACAATGTAGGGAGAAGTGAAAAACCATTTCATCAGAACATTTCATGACCTAAAGACCAAATGTTCTCTCCACTCTAACTGGCAGCCATGGCCCTGCTGGACTCCCTTGTGGGTGTGGCTGATGCTGAGTCAGACTCTGTTCAGCCACTAAGCCAGGAGGAAAGAACCCCTTTTCATCCATGTTCTTTGCCTGCATACACTGAGAACGGAGCACTCTCTCACCTTTGTCTCTTACTTTGGAAAAATACCCTTTTCACTGCATGGAAAATGGAAGTTCAAGAAGTGTGTCTGGAAAGCATCTCAGGAGGAAAGATAAGGAGGTGACTGGCAATCGGAGCAGTGGGTCTCCAGGGGAAGAGGCGTCTAGATCTCAGAGTAAGACTAGGGCAAAGGAGAGCAGAGGCAAATCTATTTTTTCCCTCTAGGTTTCCATAGGGAATCGATCTAACCTATTTCCACACGATCTCAGGGGCGATGTCCTTAAATAGCTATCATATCACCATCCTTCTCATCATCTTCCATAATCACCCTGGGGCTCTCGTCTCCGAGCAGAGTCAAACCTGCAAAACACAATGTAGATCTGCAATGAAGAATGCCCAACTGAAATACCAGACAGCCCTGGAGCACCAAGACTGCTCTCAAAGGCAGAGTGACCCAGAAATGCTTCAGTGCGGCCTTGTGTGACCATCGTAGAGGTGTTCCAAGAGGACACTGCTCTGGACACAAGGAGAGGCAGAGGCCTAAGCCACAGGCCTCATTCACGGTCTTGCAGTAAGGTGGAATAGAAGGTATGAAATTTAGGAGGCCTGCTGTTGGGGGCTTCAGTTCTGTCATTCGTTTTATCTAAACTGAGCGAGGTGATGTTTTGTCCAAATGTTCAGTTCTCAAGTATAAACAAGGGAGAGTGGTACTCATTACAAAGAGACATTGTATCAATTATAATAAGATGGTTGCAGCATGCCTAGCAAAAGTCACTCGTGTGGGCCAGTGAGATGGCTCAGGCAATAAAGGTGCTGGCCACCAACCCAGCCGGCTGGAGTCTGACCACCAGGGCCTGCGCAGTGGAAACAGAACTAATTCTTATAGGTTGTCTTCTGACTTCCACAGGCCCAATGGAGACCAATGAAGGTGCTGCCTGCCACCCCCAGCTCATAAATACACATTATAAAAAATTGAAAACCATATCTATGATTGGTTAAATGATGTTTGTTTGTTTTCTGTTTTATTTGATCATAATTTGCTAGTTTATTTCTCTTTTTATACTTTATAAAGTCAAAACTAAAAACACGAGAGAAAATACCGATCTATGAGTGTCTCCTCCCTGGTGTCAGCCTTTGGATGATGGAATTCATATACTTAGGAAGATACTAGAGCACGGCATATTGTCACACATGGTATGGCCACACCTTAAAGCAATTCTTTATTTGGAGATAGAATAAAAATATCCCCCTTTGTCAAATGTAGAGATGTTAGATGAGTCCTTGCTTGGGCAAAATATGAAAATGTTCTTCCAAACATTCCCTGGCTTGTGAAATTCAGAAGACTTTATTGCTTTCCATCTTATCTTTAATTTTTTGAATTATAATTTTTCAGGGCTGTTTAGTTCAGGAAAGGCCAACAAAGGAGATTGGGCGGTCCTGTCCATTCTGCCATTTTAAAAAATAACAAATGAATCTGGGTCAAGACCAGTCCTTAGTAATTCCTGTCATTTTCCTCTGGTTTTCATCCATGTTTTCCAACCCCAGTCGTGCACAGCCTGCTTCAGCTCCGTTCAGTAGAGACCTTCCAATGGAGCAGCACTTCCATATGATCTGAGTGTGGAGAATAAAGCTGTGCTCCACATGGGGCCCCTCCACAGCACTGGCCTCCATTCAACATCGACAAATTAATGAAAATTATGTGTGGGCCATAATGACTGTTCATTTGGTTCAATTCTTTGTTTGTTTATATGTTTAGCCAGTTAGCCATTTATTGGAGAAGAAAAACAATTTCAAGTCTGGCTAAAGCTAAAGCTTTTTGCATAAATCACTTATAAAGCATAGTTGGAGAAATTATCTCTTATAGTAGCAGTGTAGAGTTAAATTTTTATTTAGAATTAAAACTAGTATGTCAGGAGGATGAAGAATTAGCTATGTTTATGGACTTTGAGTAATTTAAAATTGGCAAAAATATTTAAATTCCTGTGTTCAGCAACTTTCTAGTTCTTTTGGGTGTCCTAGAAAATCTGGGCCAGAAGGTGGGGAGGAGGCCCTGGGACAGCAAGAATAGCCGGAGCGTATTAAATAGTAGAGACTGGTCCTTCCTGAAGTGGAACAATCTGCTCACAGGGGCACAGAACATAACTTCATGTGCCAAATGAGCTTCCACTTTCTATCAACACATGAAACATTGGTGAGATATTTTACAAGGAAAAAATGTGGTATGCATTGTGTTTGGGCTCTTAACAGACCTCCCAGTCACTGTGAGACAGGGAGGTGGTGGAGCTGTTAGGATGTGGGCCCATCAGGAAGTGAGACTTTTGGGAATGTGTCCTTGAAGGGCATCGACACCCTGATCCTATCTTTCTGTTTTCTCTCCAAGCCACTACAAGGTGGAGGGCTTTGTTACATCATGCAGCTCACCTTGCAATGTTCTGTCCTGCCACAGGCACCAAGGCAACAATGCCAAGCAATTCTGGACAAAAGCTCTGAAAAGTTGAACCAAATAAAAACTTTCCTCTCTTTAAGTTGACTTCCTCGGGTATTTTGTCACAGTGTCAGAAGGATGACTAGAACAGAAGCTCAGCATAGTCTTGGCTTTCTGAGTATCCTGTTCAGAGGACCCACATAAGAATGGGTGCCTGGTACCACTGCGTCTCTTGCCCTTGATGCTTTGAGGGTCTGAGGAAAACTTACTTTGGGAAATACTGATGTGATGTGTCTTCCTCTTGGTTTCTGTTCTCCTGAGGAGTCAGAACTATGTCCCCAAAGGGAAGGAGACACCAAAGCCAGAGAACTTCCCTTAGACATCAGGCACCACCAAGGAGCTTAATCAACTCACCCAAGTGTTAGCATATCCAGTTGGGAAAAATAATTTGCATTTCCCCTAAAGCTCTATGTTGCAAGAGAGACATGGGCCTTCAATCCCTTATTCTTTTTAATTTTTTAATGAGTGTACATATGCATGTGAGTCTACATGTTTTGCAGTTACATGTGTGCACATGTATGTGTAGAGGTAAGAGCTTTGTGTCAAGTATCTTCCATAATCACTCTCCCCTTTATATACTGAGGCAGTGTAGCTCACTGAACCTGAAACTCAACAATTCAGGCAGTCTAGCTAGCCAGCTTGCCTTTGATATCCCTCATCTCTGCTTCCTGAGCTCTGGGGGTACAAGTAGCCCCCACCCAGATAAAAATTACCCTATAGAACCTCTGTTAAAAAAAATCACTGTGCATTGTAGGAATCTTTGAGCAATATTAAACTTCCCAGCAATCCTGCACACCAACTACCTAGAACAAGACTCAGACATAGCAAGATCTGGCAAATATCACTCCTCTCTTTCTGTATAGAGCAGAATTTAGAAGGTATGGAACCTGGCTGCTTGTAAGATGTTAGCGTGTTGGGTCAAGGTATCTAGTCCTGGATCTTTATGGAGTGCTCAGCATATTGTTTCTGAGCAAGATTCTACCTAAAAGTCATCCAAACTTTGCTATCTGCATTAAGTATATGTTCCTCAAACCTTGAGGAGCCTTGACAAAGGTGTCACTTGTCCTAAACCAAAGTCAGTGAATCTTTTCCAGCAAAAAAACAGACATGTGCCATATTCAAAGGAGGTTCTGCTTTCTCTCCTTTGTATAGATGCCCTCTTTTGATTTCTGACCTCCAACTGTCCTGTTGGCATTCATTATTTCCTGCTGCATTATCTTCATTTTGTTTGGCTCTTTTTGGCATCAACGTAAACTAAGTACTTCTTCCTCCTGTAAGCAGTTCTTGGTAGCTGTTACTGACCAATCACAACCAAGGCTCCCTGCCATGCAGTTTACAAGATGGAGCACTGACAACTGTGAGCCAGCTTCAAACACAGCCCAGGCTTGGCAGGGAGGCCTTAGAGGGTCCATTCAGGGAGTGAGACTTGTCAAATAATCTCATTAACCTAAGGGAGTGAGATGGTTAGCACGAGATTTAGATGGGAGAGTGAATCCTTGTCCAGTTTCCTCTTGCCAAGGGTTAATGAGAGATGTCTCTATGGTGTATTTGCCTGTGAGTTTCTCTTAACACCCTTATTAGAACCAGCATGAGTCTTTCTGAATACCTGCCAAAGACTCCATCCTTTTTAGCTTAACTAGCATCATGGTTACTGCCAATTCTTTACATACTAAAGGACTCCAGAAATAAAAAACCTCAGTTAGTACAGTAAGGAAAGCCAGGGATCTCCAATGTCTGCCACCGAAAGGACTTACACCAGAGCCTCATTGACTGAAGAAATTTTACCAAATCTATAGAGCCTTTGCATGTACAGCACTTTGTAAACACTACAGTCCTTGATCAGCACTTTCGACTCAGTAGGGAGGCTGCTGCTTACTGGTAGGATGCAGGCAGCATCCATTGTCATGGGATCGTGGCTCAGTATTTAGTAAGGAAGACATCACCAGGCTTGCATAAAGATGTAAAATTTTGTATCCAAGAGAATTTTCCTTCTTCATCTCCACAGTAATTCCTTTCCAAGCTTGACTCCTCATTTCATTTGCCCCAGCAGATGTCAGATGATTTGTTTATGTGATGGACTTTCCTCCAGTATGAATTCCCAGAAGCTAAGTATTACAGATAAATACTCAAGAAGAGAACAAAGATAGTGTGATGGGCTGCTGCATATTCTAAACTTCCTACACTGTCAATAGATGTTAACTACCTTAGGAGGCTGCAGCTAGTACAAGCTCAGGATAGCAGTCTCCAAACCTGTGGGAGCTGCGCAAGCAAGCGAGCAAGCAAAAAGGCAAGCCAAAGACTCAGAATTGGGAGTACACCAGTTTCACTCCCCACTCACTCTCAACTTGTGTGGGAACTTCCCAGGGACAAGGACAACGCCTCAGTATATTGTTTGTGTGTATTATTTGACACTTAGTAAGATAGCTGCCAATATCTGTGCATCATCTCTTTCTTCCTCCATCTCTGCCTCCTGTCTTGAAAATTCATCTATGGAATGTGGGAAATCATCCATCAGCCATAATATCCACAATCCACATCAGGTGGGGAAGCAGGAATTTCACCTTTTCTCAAGGTCCCACTGACATTTCTGTTTCACTAGCTCAGTGAATTTGACCAGGTCTGCTGAAGCAGGTGTTATTTCTGAGCCTCTTCCAGCCTCATTCCAGTTCCCTGGGGAACTGTCAAGGAAGGGAAACCCAGAAGGCAGCTTTAAGTGCCCTCCTCCCTGGGGCACCTGAGTGCAACACAGCTTGCTGGGCTACCAGGACACAGGCCATCCCCTTCCCACCTCCAGATGGTAAGGCTCCAACCTGCTCCCACTACCCTACTCCTGTAAATTTTCTATACTAGCTTTTTTGTTTGTTTGTTTTTATTTTACCTGTGACAAAAGGTGGCACATGCAGGGCAGGTGTGTCTTTTCTCCTTGGCCTTTTCTGTTCCATTTCAGTGTTGTGAAGAGCTGGACCTGTTTTGGCCTTTGGGACGCTCTCTTGGACATCATATCTCTTAATTAAGTGTTCTGAAATCACATCTGCATGGTTAGAGGAGCAGAAGGAGAAACAGGGTCAAGTGTACAGATCCTAATGCTGAAGGGATGTGCATAGGTACCTGGTGGGCTGGTTCCTGGAGAATGCAAACAATGTAGCCTTTCAAATTTGCTTTATTTTAAAGACACATCCTGTGAGAATGGTTTTTATTATTGGGTGCTTTTAAAGCCTGGTTTTATTTTGACTGAGAAACTTGATATTGCTGCCGCCGTCACTATTCCAGGAAAGAGGCAGAGAAATGACTTTGACCTGTCATAGTTCATCAGAGGTTCTCTGGACCTAGAGAGGCATCAGATTTCTGTTCTGCAAGCTGTGTTTTACACATGTTCATCCCAATTTCTTAATTATTGCCTCCTTCACTCACTCTCACCCAGTTGCCTCCTCTATGGTGTAGGGGGAGACTCTTTGGGTATTGGCCATTCTCTATCATTTTCTGTTTTGTTTTTGTTTTTCTTGTAATAATCTCTTTTATGAACATTTTCACAATTAACCCTTGGACAGATCTGTTGTTCTGACCTAATAACTTTCATTATAATATTGCTTCTTGTTGCAAATTTCACCTACTGTGCACTGTTCTTTTTGTGTCCCTCAAAACATGCTGTGAGTAGAAAGGGTACAAAATAAATGACAACAGTGAAGGAATGCAGAGAACAAGCCTATCCCAGGACACACTGAAATGATGCAGCAGAAATGATAACTGTCACTTTTTTTCCTGAGCCTGGGACTCCAATGGCATTCCACCCTTCTCCATGGCACCCGGGACTAAGGGAGACCCATCTCATGTGGTCCTCCCAATCAATCCTTTATTCTAATCCTACCCCCATGTCTGCTGGATGTAGATGCTTGTGGTAACTTTGGAGGCTTGTGGGGACTTTGTTCTCTGTGTGTTAATGATGCCAAATCTCATGAGCCCATTGCCCTAAATTTCCAAAACTCAGGACACCTACCTCCTTGTCATCAGCCATGCAGAGAAAACTTCTACATGTAGTTTATATATGCTACTCGTCTATGCTAATAGTATTTTGGAATTTAACCCGAATATTTAAAACCAATTATTGGAGATGGGTGCAACTCAGCAGCAGATCCTTGCAGCCATGCAGAGCAGTGTGCCTTGCCCCTTACCTGGTATAAAAGGTGGGATGTGCAATGCAGGTGTATCTTTCCTTCTGGGTTTCTTCTGCTCTGACTCAACATTCAGCGGGGCCTGCACATTCTTCCCCTTTCTTGGCTTCTTTTTGAGGTCACAGTCCTTAATGAACTGGTCTGACAGTTCATCTGGTTTCACACAAGAAAAGAGTAACACAAGTAAGTCTTGAGCTTCAACTGTGGGGTGTTGGGGGGGGGTGTCTCTCACCACATTTGATGTTAGGGACAGAGACCATTTGGCCTGAAAAATAAAAGTGTTTATTTTTATCTTGTCAATGGAAGAATAGGGTAAACATTCATGTTTTGTATAGAGACTAGAAAATTGGAACTCAGTAAAGGTTAAAAGTGTTTAACTTTTTTTTAACTTAATGTTTGTGGCTGTTTTGTCTGTACATATGTCTGTGCATGCAGTGCCTGAAGAAGCCAGAAGGGGGCATTAGGATCCCCTGGGACTGGAATTAGAGATGGTTGTGAACTGTTTTATGTTGGGTGGGACCTGAGCACTTAAACGCCAACTCATCTCTCCCGTCCCTTAGTAAAACTTGGAGAATCAGGAAAGTCATCAAGACAAAGACAAGCAGAAAAATGTGCTCAGGGCAGCCAGAATAGACTTTTTAGTGCTTTTCTACAGAATACTAGATTCACTGTTCACAGCCTCTTTTGGTCAAGAATCACTTTCCTTAAAGGTTCACAAGCCATAGGCACCAGAAGCTCCCTGGATCCTGGAACACTTCAGCAGAATGGAGAGTAAATCTCTTACTGGACTTACCTCCCTGGACTGCCTCTTAAAAAGTCCCACTTAGGCTTTAGCATCTACTCGACTTCCTGTGCCCTGTGTCTTTGCAAGCCCTCTTTGTAATGTTGTTTTCTGTCTGATCTCTTTACTTTTTACAGCCTATGTTACATGATCAGAGGTTCTCACAGTGATGGCTCCAGACCAATCACTAGGCTCTTCAAAGCCTTGTCTCAACTGCATCTGAAGTTACCAGACATCTTAGTCTGCTCTGCTCTCCCACGCATGCATTTCTCTGCCATTGTTCAACCCCGATCCATCCATTGTTCTGAAATGATCAATCTCCTGGTCCAGATAGAGTCTTCAAGGAGACAAAAAACATATCTTCTTTGGAATTTTGTTCTTAATTGCATCTCTCTCCAACAAATGTGCCTTAAATGACAGTCGAAGTAATCTGAGTTCACATCCTTAGTCTCTTACTTGTTGAATTTAAGAACGAGGGACTTAATTACTAGATGTGTTGATATCATCACCACCACCACCGCTTAAGTGCGAATGATGTTAAATGTGTTTTGTGTGTCTGGTACATGTTACCTGTTCAATATCCCGCCTACTCTGCCATTGCCCAAGCTTCCAGCAGGTCAGCAGAAAGCTCCAGCATGGCTGGTCCTGGTTAACACCAGCACCAACTATCCTCTCTCACCTTGATATTAATAGCATTTTTTTCTAGGGTAATATTTTAAAGGATGATGTCAGTATTATTTCTGGTATTAGTTTGTGTTTTTAAAATCATTTTAGCCGTCATGAATACATATTTTTTTCCATTTGTGCATAATGAATGGGCTCAAATGGACTTAGTATAAAGAGCTATTTTATTAGGATTCAATGAAGCTATAAAACAAAGGACATTCATGTTTTCTCTAAAAGCTTATAGCCCTGGCCTGGATTAGTCCGGGTATTTCTAGAAATATAGAAGAATATGGGAAATTGCAAGGTCAACTTGACCTTTCAGCCCTTGCCTGCCCTCCCTCCCTCTTCTCTCTTTGTTTGCCCTCTCTTCCCACTTCCCCAGCCCACCTCAGGCTGGCCTTTGCTGCACCCTCCTAAGTGTTGGGGTTACAGTGTATATGGTCATATTCCTGCTCCCAATTTCCTTCCCTTCTTATATGCTTCTGTGGCAAAATGTTCAGATAAACTTCTATGAAATATTGAAGTTAAATATGTGAAACTTTCACCTCATTTTTGTGGGTCCAGACGTACCCTGTGCCATTCATTTCTTTATTCAGACATTTCTCCATGTCCTACTATCTGTCAAGTCATTTATTAGATCCTAACAATAAAATGGCAAAAAAATCATTCATTCCTGCCTTCGAGTTGCTTATGATGTATTGGAAAAATCTTTCATCATCCACATGTTTAAGGAAGTTACATTAGAAATATTTAGTGACCGTTCACCATTGTGTTGGAAGCATCAAACATTACTACATATAAAGAGAACAAAAATCAGATTTCATGGTTCTGTTTGCTTACACCAAACAGTAAGCTTTTCCTTTAACTGGAAGACTTCGATGAAGTTACCCAATCTAATCAACACTTATTAAGGCTGAACTCTGTGAGGGGCCTGGACTCACATACATAAGAAAAGAAACCATGGGAGCTTTTACCTATTTCACTGCAGCGCAGGGGCTTTCCCAGCTCACCAGTGCCTATTCTTTGCCAGTTGTTGGATATTCATTCCATTCTCATTTAATCCCCACACTAAGCCTACAGTTATTCTACTATCATCTCCAGTTTGCAGATATGGCCATGTGAGAAGGCCATTGATAAGGATCAATCCAGGATCTTGATGCTATTTCTCAGCCATCTAGTCTACCTGGACAACACTCTAATTCTTTAAAGCTGTTACCACATAGTGGTCTATCCCTCCTTCTCTATGTTATACACATAGCTATTGATTGAATGATATTTCTCAAAAAGGGTGCTGCCCAGCTGTGGGGTCCTGGGGGGCATAGTTTGCATATGAATCTGTTAGGGGTGGGCTACCATCCAAACCCAAAGTGCTACTTGGCACCTAGTACAAATAGCAAGACATTTGTTTCAATTTTGACTTTCATTTCAATTGTAATTTTCCTTATTTTGGGAGAATCCTGAACATAAAATATCTTGAAGGCAATCGATGAGAGAGGAGACGAGACGAGTCATAACCAGACAAGGCATTAACAAAGGCTATGAATATGCAAAAAGCCCATCCATCAAAAATCTGAGTGTCTCATTTTTAGAAATGCGTAGAGGCAGAAATGTTTCTGGTGTTTTCATTACAAAGGTTATGCAAAAAGTCGGTTCTGGAAAGGAAACAGATTGACGATAAAGCAGAAAAGGGCTATTTAAAATTCTGTCTTGATAGGCAAAGAGAGATATTTGAAATATTTTATTGGCACTGCACATGGGGCTTAAGTATGCTGGAAAATACTGGAAACAAGCTATATTGCCACATTCCATTTATTGCCTCAAAAATGCTCTGCCTGGGACTCTGTCAGATCCAAAACATAGGACAATGCTTCTCTGCCTCTCTCTGTCTCTTTCTAATTTGAGTGAACTTGCCTCTAGTGCTTCAGCTAATATTTACATGGAAGACCCCATAGACCCATGGCTATTTGCCTGTCCATCTGGTATAGGCTGTCACCAGAAGGCACAGGCGATCAGGTTTCAAGGGGCCGTCTCTCTGACTTGCCTGAAATCAGGGTGGCTGAGAACCTCTCTCTGGCTTACAAGACAAGTGTTCCCAAAGGAACATTTACCTGAGTGGCTGCAGTGAGGATCAAACTTGTCCAGAATGTCTTCTGAAAGTTCCAGGGGCTGCTGCACTGGCTCAGTGGACATCATCTCGGTGGACATCCTCAGAGAGAGAGAGAGAGAGAGAGAGAGAGAGAGAGAGAGAGAGAGAGAGAGAGAGAGAATCTTTTCCAGCACTGGAGAAATTAAAGGCAGTATTAAGTACCTAAGTATGCCTTCTGTTTATTCATTTACTTATTTATTCAATAAATATATTGAATGCTGAGTGATTATTATTGTAGACTCCAGCTAAATCCTGTTTTTCAAGTCTGTTTCTTAAAGTTAATGGTAAAATTTGAAATGTAAGCCAAAATCAAACAGAGAGAGAGAAAGAGAGAGAGAGAGAGAGAGAGAGAGAGAGAGAGAGAGAGAGAGAGGGAGGGAGAAAGAGAAATAAAGAAAGAGAGAGAGAGAGAGAGAGAGAGAGAGAGAGAGAGAGTCTGTCCCTATTAGAAATAGCTGTATATCAAATGTTCATTATTTGGCTACTTAAGGTTTCCAGAATCCAATAAAGTCAAAATTAGAAATGAGCTGGCTAAGAGTTAAAGAAAACAGCAACTATACATCATGTGTATTTCCTGCGTTGAGTTCTGTAGATTGTGATTTTATCTATATAACAGATGAGGAATGGGAACATACAAACTCATAATTAATTAGTTGTCACACATTTTAGTTAAGCTTAGATCAAAATCCAGTCCCAGTTAGTTTCAGGCATTTTAGTCTCTTAAAAATACAGCACATCCTCTAAACCTAGAGTTGACTAAGGCTCCTAAGTCCTCACTAAGGTGACATGTATAAAATAACTCAGTTGCCTCCTCATGCATTCCATGAGGGCAGAAAGCTTGCTCTCTGAATATTTCGTTTTTTCCTAGGGATTTATGACATAAAAGTAAGTCTCTTCCTGTCCCCAGATTCCTGTCTTTTTTGGAACACAAGTTTATAAACTTCCACCATGATCAGATACAGACTGTCTAGGAGGAGTGAAATATTACATGGATACATGTCCAGTCTGGACAAGAAATACATTAGTGAAGTTTCAAGAAAGTCTTCATTAATGTCTTTCTTGTGTTCCCGTCTGCTAATTTATTGGTGGTGTCCAGAGTAACAAGGATAGAGTCGGGAGGGGGAGATGAATAAGGTTAAAATGACCAATCTGATTCTCTTCTCACGAGACTCCAGAGCCTGCAACATGCAGAGGAACCACAGATCATCCACAGTGACATTTGGGAGCCCAGGATGAATTAACTCCTTCACCTTTGAAGACTAAGCTGCTGCTCCCTGGGAATGCTGAGGGATTTTCCCCCATGAGCTGAGGTCATTGTAGAGCAGATGGGCCATTAGCTGATCACTTGAGCCTGGCTTTTAGTGTCACTCTTAGCAGACTGTGAGTTACTTCAGCAGAAATCAATTCAGACCACTGTTCTTAGTATCTGAGTAGAGAGAGTGCCAGCTCCCGAGAACTATAAGCAAGTATGCTATAACCTAACAAAGCTATTCCTTTGTGCTAGTATTTTTGAAAAAGGAAAAGTGGGCTCTATGCTCAGGGCTCCAGGAAATGTGACAAGCCCTATTTAATGAAAATTCATTCTTCCTGCAATGTCACTGGTGTGCTGATAATCACCTCATGGAAATCTGCTGAAAGCATCCATCCTCAGAGTAAACTGAAGCTGAGAGAGTTTAGACTAACCTACCATGACTTGTGTACTCTAAACTAGAATCATGCAGAAGCTCAGGCCCTTACTCTACACACATCTCAGGCATGTCTGTGATACCCTTCTTTCCAACTGAAAGCAAATCACTCCTTGTGCTGGGAATCACATTTCCTGTGAATCCAGTAGTTGGTTATTTACTTTGAACCTATGTTTTTAAGCCAAACAGACTTGAAGTAATAATACCTTCCCCATAGAGTTCTGTGAAGGTAGATTCGATTGCTTCGTGTTTAACACATTGACATTACTTTCTACCAGACAGCTACTGTCTATGACAGTTGATGGGAACCAGCTGCGGAGCTGAAAAATCTTAAAAATCAATAGAAATTGAAACTTTCCTGTAGGTGTTGAGCCTTCATCTGAGATAAGCAGTGGACCTCCAGAGGAAGTACCTACCCGTGGCTGGTAAATCTAGGATGCCAGTCCCCTGGACAGGCTGGGCTACCCAGTACCTTGTCACAAATCTGATAGGAACTCCCTTAAAGACAACTCAGAATTCTTTGTAAATAGAGAAAACAATTCTATTTTAAATTAGTCTGATTGAAATCTAGCTGTCGTGGACTACTGTTTGATAGATAGGAGGGGCTGGGAGATCATTTTCAGATCTGAGATTTTATATTACAACAATATCAGAGATATTTGGCAAAGATATGCTTTACCCAGAGGAATACAAGACACTTTAATCATTATGACTGTCCTGTCATGAAATCTTCAAAGAAAATAAGGAATTCCTAAGAATGATAAGGGAATGTCCGACTCAGGGTTGTCTCATTGATGTGTCTGTTGAGTGTTGGTAAGAGATGAACAGAGACCTACCCTGCTCTCTGCTCCCATCCTCAGAGGAAAGGAAGCTGGCTACCATAGAAGACACAGGTCTATCTCACTCCTTCTCCCCAGTCTGCCCATGCATTTCCCGTTTAGCTTCATCTGTATCCCAAACAGGTTGTCATAGAGGACCCTGCACTTGTCGTGATGTACAGGGAAGGTGCCAATGGCTTCCTTGCCTGCTTTCTGTAATTTTGGGAGCTTCTGGAGAACCAGTTATTTTGTTCAAATGTTAATAATTGGTCCTCTGGGTCCTTAGATTCCAACCCCAATGCTTAGGCCTTTGGAGACACTCTTTCATAGAGACTTTACACTAGGGGTGTTTTGCTTTTAGTCAAGTGGTTTGTGACTCCTTTGCCATTTTCTTGCCTCAGCAGGGACTGAATTCTCACTTTCACTCAGTGATGAGTATCAGCATAGACCTACCCACCTTCAACTGAAACTAAGTGTGCTAAATGCAGGGCATTTTCATTATATAAGATTCACCAAAGGGCCTGGGGTGGGGGTGGGCAGCAATCTCCTGCATTATTTCTACAGAGGAACGAAAGTTTTCACAATAAAGCACGAGAGGACAGATTCCATGAGGATTCAAATCCTTTCAGGTCAGGTTTAGGTGCTAAATGAGTTTATGGTGAACTATACAACCGCAGCATCAGCATCCTTTATCCTTTCTGTATTTCAGTTTTCAGATGTCTCAGAGAATGAAAGGCTGCGTGTCTGAGGTATTTTCTTGATGGTTATTAGAAAGAATGAGGGTGCCCCAGAAAGGGTGTACTAGACCAACAGCCTTAACTCCAGGGTCTTGGGGAAATGTCTAGGACTCCATATGCTAAAATCTTCCATCTTTCTTACTCTTTCCAAGAGGAATCTAGCCTTTCATTTTACCTGAAAATGCAAAAGCCACTCACTTGGAAAGAAGATCCACAAATCATTATTTTACTACACAGCCAGCACTGATGACAGAAGTCACTTAATCTTGTGAGTCTGGACTCAGAGACCAGAGGAGCTAGGCACCATGGGGATATCTTGTTAAGTTGCAGAAGAACCAAACAGCCAGTGTGTTGGGATAGCTATGAAAACCCAGATGCACACTTGCTGAGGCCAGACTCCATTCACCCAGGTTGCTTTCTAGAGGACAGCTGTACTACCTTTACAGCTCGCCTTGAGGTCACAAACCCTCCCAGCCATTTTGTCTGTTTTCTTAATAATATAAGGAGATACATTTTAATCCATGGATATGAAATTGTCCCCAAAATGACACACTGTGAGGCATCTCTAGGCAGAAGCAAAGTCTTACTTACTTTCTCTACTCTCTGGCTAGGCAGCGAGGTATTATTCTTCCAAGTTAGTTTTCACATATGTGCACTTGATCCTAGCCAAAAGGCCAAGAACCATAGCTTTTACACCTGGACCTGGGTGTGCCAGATGCCTTTCCTTTGGGCTATTGAGAGTGCCAGCGCCCAGGGAAAAGCTAGGCACACACTGATGCTTCTGTGAGTGGATGCCTTCTTTGCTCTCTCAGGCTCTGTGATTATAATACTAATATAAATTACTCTAAATTGTCATGCCAATCTCATTGTAGTTCTGGCTTTTTCTAAAACTACTAATGAAATTAGTACAGCACAAACCAAAGGCAGAGTGCCCCTTTCCAGGCCTCAGGTCACCCAGAATCAAGTCTCAGAAGTGGGTGGGCACTCCATTAGTCATATAACAATCTAAAGGACATCCCCAAACACAAACACCTAGATCTAGCTTTTCTTGATGCAATAAAAGCTTTGGGGAAAAAAGTATATTCACAATCCATTGTAAATCTGGTTAGTGTTTCTTCTGACTGCACAATTTATATATCCTTGCCAATCTCTTCTAGCTGGGGGTTGAATTCCAACCCCAGAACACCACATATGCAAACAGAATGTCTCCATTTGGAAGGCATAAGTCCTCATCCAGGCTTCTTCAAGGACTGACTGTGCCTTAAAGTTGGTGTGAGGAGGAAATGAGACAAACACACTTTGCCAAGTTGGGCAAGGCCTCCCGGAATACAAAGACACACCACACTCCACTCCAAACTCACAAAAGGTTTTGTTTGGGAGGACACAGACTATCAGAGAATTCAGGACCCTTGCATATGTAGAAAATTGGTGTGACGGTTGTGACATTCTCTGCCCCAGGGAGCCCCAGCTTAGCCTTGCATGTCCTGCTTTGTCCCACCAAACACCAGGAAGCAGCAAGTTACTAGAATCTTTGTTTTTATCATCACAAAAGTTTCTGAGGTAAAAAGTCAAAGCACTTACCAGATCAGTGCAGATGCTGAGCTGAGAAGACAGAGGCTAGAGGCAGTGTGCTTCTCACCAGGCCAGGACTCTTACTCCTCAGCAGCACTGGCTGCTGCCCTGCTCCAGCTCTTCTTATCTAGGGACCAGCTGCTGTGGTTGCCATGGGGATGTTCTGTTTCTCAGGCACCAGGGCCAGGGGGATGGAGTGGGAATGATAACTAACTTGGTCACTCCTATTCTCTGCAGCAGTGGCTGTGTATTAGAAACAACCACACAAAAAGTCGACACAAACCAACTCCACCTGGGACTCCTCCTAAAAATTCAGCAGCACATTTAAAAACTTTTTTTTTCAAGGGTGAGGTTGCTTGGCATCACAAATGTGAATGTGTGGGGGGGCACAGCAGATTTTAACATTCAAGTTGGTGTCAGTTAAATCCAGACACAATGTTATAATGTGAAAAGGGATAATGGTGCCATCACTCACTAACATTTACAAACTGTTAACACTCTGAGTGTCAGGGACCTTTCCAAATCCCTTTAGCCCTGACAATCTTGAAATGAAGGGCTGTAGTAACCCTCCCTTATCTTAACAGAAGAGTGCAACTGGGAGGCTAGACCATCAGCACAAGTGTCTCAAAGCTTTATGGATTTGTTCAGGAGGACATGAAGTCACATAGAAATCAAGACTTCATCACTCTTGGAAGACAGACATGATAGTGGTCTTACCATTAAACAGTAAGGGGAAGTTTTGAATCCAGCAACTGATGCTAAGTCCTGTTCTGGGACTCTCTGTCTTACCACTTATCAAAGAACATTTCAGAAAGCTCAAAGCAAAATAGAGCAGCCTCTGGTCACACTGGAGGTGAAAAAACTTGCTTTCTTCCAAAGGAACCAAAAAGACATGCCAAAAAAAAAAAAAAAAAAAAGGTAGACCACCAAAAACTTGGGGCCATGTAAACTGATAAGACATACTGGCCTGTTCAGAGTAAAGCTCTATATTCTGGGTCAGCTCTTATTCTTTGCAGGTTATTTCTTTTTAAAAGATACTTCCTGTAAACAGATGAAAGCCTTTAATCCTGGCACTTAGGAGGCAGAGGCAGATGGATCTCTGTGAGTTTAGAGCCAGCCTGGTCTACAGAGTGAGGTCCATGAATTCCAGGACTGCCAGGACTACACAGTGAATCCCTGTGTTCACAAGCAACAGCAACCAAAAGAGGTTGTCAACAGATCTCCTGGGAAGGAATGTTTCACTCCTCACTAGACAGTGACTGCAAGCAGCTCCCTCCTTCTAGCTGTCTGACCCCCTCACCAGCAGCCTTAGTGATCACTCCGTTAATGTCTTCATTCCAGACATAAGTGGGAAGAATGCACTTTCTTCCGAAATACTTGTTTTCCTTGTGAATATCGTTTTGAGGTAATTATAAATTAGCATATGGCTTCAAGAAGTAATACAAAAGGAACCCATTTAACCCCTAGGCAGTCCCTCACCCTGCAAAGGAGACACATTTACACACTAGTACAATGTCAGAGCTACCACACAGCATTGGTGTTATCATATTCAGAACATTTCTGATATTACTTGGCTCCCTCATCAAACATGTATATAGGCAGACCCCCCTGTCACTCACCCATTTCCTTACCACCAACCTGTTCAGTATTTCTGTGAATTTGTCATTTCAACACTGTGATAAGCATAGAGTCCTGCAGGAGAAGACTTGAGATTGGCATCCACTCTCTGTATATTCTCTGAGGATTCATCACTACCTGTACCAATAATTCCTTCCTTTTTGTTATGGAGTAATATTCTGTAGTAACCAGTTTTCTTAACCATTCACCTACTGAAGAATACCTGGGTTGTCCCCAATGTTTGGCTATTACAAATAAAGCTACTCTGAACATGTATAGATGCTTTTGTGTGAACAAAATCTCTTGTTTCTCTTGGATAAGTGCCCAGAAGTACAATTTCTGGCAATCAAATGTTTAATGTTATGATACCATACAGCAGCTGTACCATTTCCAGTACCCACTAGCAGAGTGCTGATGCTCTGCTCTCCTGTCTTGGGAGCTTCTGTATTGGCACAACTTCCTCAACACTACCCTCATTATGTAGTAATAGCTCATTGTGATTTTAATCTATACCACCTAAAAGGACTGTGCTATTAAACATTTTTCATGTGCTTATTTGTCACATACATATTTTCCTTGTGAAGTCTGTCTGCATCTTTATACATTTTCTAATTGAATTGTTTTTTTATTGTTCAATTTTCAAAATTCTTTACATATTTTAGCTACTAGTCCTTAATTAGAAATTTAATTTGCAGATACTTACTCATTGTTTGTTCCTATCTTTAAAGTTTACCTCTTAGTAGTGTCCTTCACAAAGGAAAGGTTCTTAAAATTTTACAGAGTAAAATTTGTCACTGAAAAGTATGGGTAACTGAGAGTCCTCGGAACTGGACTCCTTAATTGTATGACATTCTACCCTGTGAAATTTCACAAATTTCTTAGTCATTTAATTTCCCACAGTTCAAAGGGATTGATTATCTTCAAAGCATATGGGCTCCCACACCTCTTTGCACAGGCACATGCACTCCCAAGTTGGGGTGGCATTGCTGCGGACCCTGCCATCCTCCCATATAAATTCAACACACCCTCTAATTGATCATGTCCCTCCCTCACTCAGCATAGATGAAAACTGCAACTGAGATGGCAGATGGTAATGCAGATGTATGCCTTGGAGAGCTTTAAATAACACTCACATGTGCACTGGTGAAATCACCCAGCCATGGCCTGAACACCCCAGAGGAAGCACAAGAGGCTACTGTGTCTGCAAAATTATCTGTAGTATGCAAATCCCTCTGCTAGATGGCTGAAGCTTCCCACTTGCTTGTTGTTGGATACCCAATACCAACTGCCTTTAAATAAATGCATTTTCATTTTTGTTACAAATATTGAATCTTTATGAATGAGACTGATCTCAGAAAAACACAATTCCAAACAATTTATTTCAGTTAATAACCCATGAAATGGGCTTTTAAAATAGTTGCTGTTTAAAATCCATCTACCAAAGTTTCTGTGTTGATGAGTTGTGTGTGTGTGTGTGTGTGTGTGTGTGTAAAAGAGAGAGAGATCCAGAAATCTTGGAGATGTCTTGTTTGTCTGCATCTCCCTCCAAGGGAGGGGGTTATCTTCCTTCAATCAATACCTTCTGGTAAACAGCTGTCTGTGTCTTTACTTTGGGCACAACTTTAAACACATTTTGGCTCTTGATAATGGAGGACATTTGAGTTAAAAACAAGAATATCTGATATCTAATGAATTCCTTGCACTAAAAACATAACATACTTAATCTTTAAAATGTCTTTCATTTCATTTGGGGTTGTTGTAAGGACTCATGGGGACAGAGCCTGTGTGCTGCACTGATTTTCCCTCACGGGTGACATTTTGTAGCAGGGGTGCAGAAGGTCCCCAATCTGCACTAGGATATTGATGTTAGGCCCAACTGCCTTCTCATTTCGATTTTCACGTATGTCTTTTGCATGCAAGTATGTTGAATTCCATACTTTAATCAGCCAGCCAGGCTTATGTGTGTGCCAGGACAGTGCAGGTACTAGTCACACCCATGGTGCCAGTGTTCCCCTGCTGGTCTTGTATGGGGTGCAGCTCATCTCTGCCCCCACCCTCCATAGCAGTCTGTGCAGCCACAAATGTGTCCTCTGTTGCTGTAACTTGGTCATTTCACTAAATGTGCCCGGGCCTGACTACATCTTGTGAAGTTCACACTCTATCGTCTCACTATATTCTGATTAGAGCTCATCACACCCCTATGAGGTACATGTTCTCACATCATGTCACAAGTGTAAAACCTTATTTTCTGAGACATAGGTCCTGGCAAAGACACAGAGCTAGTAGGAGGAAGAGGGTGGCTGGAAGCCAAGTAGGTATCTCTTCTCCAGAGTCCATGTTGTTCTTAATCTCACTCTGTGATGAGAAAGACACTTCTTGTGTGGTCTCCTGAGGAAACAGATCTAACCCATCATTGGTTCATTCACAAAAGCATGTTCTCCAAGCTACACATCTGGCTTCTGTATAAATGTGTATTCACTACCGAGGAGAACAGCACCTTTCCCTTGGTCACTAATTCAAAGATTCACTTGAGGGTCCTTTCTGTTACAGCTTCCCAGATTTGCAATCGATATATGTACTAAAGATGAGATGCTTGCTGAAAATGTACTGACGGATACCACTGCAAGTCAAGAGAGGTATCCTGGTCATTGCTGACCTTCACCATACCAGAGAAAGAGTAGGACTGGAGAATGAATTTTTGCCCACTTCTTTTGCATAGTACTATTGTGTTATTATAGCTCTCAAGTGTAAATTGTCCAGATTTTGAGGAAGCTTTACTACAGAGGCACAGCAGGAAAGGAAATGAGCCCAATCCTCACTGTGTTGCCAAAGCCTAGCAAATGTTCTGCAAGTGTTCTTATAAGGCAAACCAGAGAGAGGATTTTGTTGGAGGAAACCAGAGAGGGGATTGATGTCATCTAGCAGATGGTGAGAACAGCAAACACAACCCATGGTTTCTGAGTGCGGAGGGAGTGAGCACATACATTCTCCTGAAGGGCACATAGAATTGATGGTATATGAAATGTACTTGAACACTTTTTGTATACAGAGGAGTATTTGGAAATGTGGGGTTGTCAAACTTGAACTGTGCTACAGAATATTAGTAATAAATTTCATTAACTCCCTACAAACAAAATGAACTGTTTAGTAAAATTTTTACAATGTGAATAAAAATTTGTAAATTTTAAGATTTTTATCTCTTTGCTTTCAACTGTATGAAAAATGACACCTAATTTGGAGATGTGTGAAAGCAAATTTTGAGCCTAGCATGTATTTGCAATAGCAGCTATAATTGCGGCATGTGGTTTTAAGAAGAGTGTGTGCCTCGTTTCACCACACTCACAAAGCCCAGGGAAGCTCTCTTGCATTTGCTGGTGAGAAGGTCAGTGCCCTAGGTGTTGGCAAGGGTCTGTGTGGAGAGCTCAGATCTGCTTGTTGGCCAGGCGATGACAGCTCTGGAGGGCCACATGCGTGCATCCCATGTGCTTCAGGCTGGAGGAACTGGGGAAACTGTCCAAGCTTTAGTAGAAAGGAAGTACATTGTCATTCAGTTGTGTGTTTGGGGGGATTGGATTAATGGTGCAGAGAAGATCATTTCTGTTGATGTGTCCAGATAGACTTTTCCTAGACTCCCCGTGCCATGCAGGAAACAGCAATGACACCAATCGTCTTCAAGGTCAGTTCTGAGCATTTCCATTAGTAACCAAGCTCCCCTGGTCTGACTCTATGATATCTGTCTGTCGGACCACTGCTTTCGGAGAAGCTTCCTCTCTGTTCTCCACAAACATATCTCACACATATGGTATACCTGGAGAGACAGCAGAAGGTCTGAGGTCACAGAGAATTCGGTTTATGTCCCATCTCCTCAATTTACACCATGTTTATCATAGATAATTTAATCTCTAAAATCTCAGTTTTCCACCTAGAAAATGAGTATATTTATGCTTTCTTCAGAACTGTGATAAATGTTAAGTGAGATGATATGATCAAAGTGTCTAGTGTATTAGTTGATCTATCATGGGATTCGATTCCCATAGGAAATACTCCTTTTGTTGAACCTATTCTTGTATCCTAATAGTTCCATAAATGATAAAAATCTAAAAACATAAAGTTCAATTCTGTTCTAATGAGATTCTCCTGGGTCAGCTTAGACAAGCTCTATGCTTAGATTACTCACTAGAACTTTAGAAAACACTCACAAGAACAACTTGTCCATAATGACAACTGCATGACATTCTCACACCATTCAGATAAAAGGTAGAAAGAGGCTTCTGCTACTGTTTGTAATGTGGAAAATTGCAAGATTTTAGGAATTTGTTTCTTTAAATCTACTATAGAGATGATGATGCAAAGATGTCTAATGATCTAAACTTAGTGAACTAATTGCCGTTAGGAGAGAAGGGAATCACGGCTGCCTTCATCAGTAGCAGAGGAAGAAGAGGAATCCATTGTAGGTGTAAATCGATTCCTCAATTTGGTAAGAGCTGGGGAGACAGTTTAGAACTTTGAGGCTCCATGGCCAAACAGAATCTACTTCTTTCCAAACATTTTCACTGAGCATATCAAGCACTACAGACTAGGCAAAACAGAGAGACCTGAGACTTACTGAACCTTGTCCAAAGTAAATGCAGTAGCCCACTGAAGGCTGTTTTGAGGGTTGGGGAGCCAAAGTAGTCCCAGAAGAAACAGGAAACAGGAAGCTAGTTATCACTATTTAGCTTTTACCAGTGTAAATTCCACACCAGTGTTTGCAGACAGATGTGCAGGATCACAAAGGAGAGAATGTGAAAAAAAAACTATACTAGACAGGAGCAGTTGAGGACTGGGAGGAAAAGGCTCAGCTTTATGGGGAATTAGGCATGCAGTCTATGAGGGTTTGAGATTGGCTGACAGACAAGGTGTCAAATGACTCACACTGTCAAGGTTGATTGCCTTTGATCATAGCTGTTTCTGGGTCATCCAAAGAGCTACCCAGGGACCTGTCAGAGGTGGGAGGAGGGCTGGAGGAGTCCCAGATCATCGTGAGATGTGTTAAGGTTGCACGCAGTTGCATGCTTGCTTCATAAACTTTCCCACTAGGTAAGGGGATGAACTGAAGACTGGGGACAAGGAAAACAAGGGGAATTTGTTCTCTTTTATTTTTTAATTATATCTGATAATCAAAAATAGCTGTAGGCAGCAATTCAGCCCTGGGGACAGTGCCCATTGAAAATGATGCTGAATGGCAAACCTCAAATCCCATTCTGTGAGTAATAGTCTAATAAAGCCTGCCTATTCTTTGCCACCCACATTAGTCTGCACAAAGGAAATGGCCCCTTGTGCAAAATGAGGAGTCTTAGGAAAATTCTCTTCTCCTACAGATGCCCTATTGTTTTATCTGAGTACAGCTCTGATGACGGCAGATCATGATGTAGGAAAGCCGTTCCTTGCTGTTGAGAGGAACTAAATGGAGTGTTGCCATAGTCACTTAAAGTGGTCTATATTTTACTCTGGCTGTGGGTTAGTTTGAAATAATAAGTGGATTTAAATACTCAGTTGGGGCAACTCTACCCTTCCTAATTCCATAAGAGGAATTGAACATTCTCCCTATTGGTAGACTCTTGTTTATGTAGCAGATATTTTGGGCAGATAGTTTTTGGGAGAACTTTTGAAATGTTCTTCTTAATACACAGTAACCTTCTCATTAACTTATAAATAGAACAAAAATGGGAAATAAGGGGAAAGAAAAGGAAAGTGGGGAAATGAAAAAGTGATATGAAAATGAGTGTTGTGCTAATTATCCCAGAAGTTTCAGTTTTACTGCTTTGTTTCCTGCCCTATACCTGGAATCAGATACCCAAAAGGTAGACTAACGTCTTAAAATGCATCATACATGTGAAGCATATTGTTTCAAATCCTCCAATGGCTTCTTGTTGCATTCAAAATAAAACGTAAACATTGTTCAACTTAATAGACTACTGTAGTTTTGGATATCCCTAAAGGCCACGTGGTAAAAGGTTTAGTCATTAGTCTGTGGCATTTTGGGAGGTAGTAAAACTTTTAAAGGGAAAGTGCATAGCAAAAGGAAGTTTTGCCGTCTTGAGGCTTGCCCTTCTTAAAGGGGCAGTTAGAACTGCAGATCCTTGCTTTCTGTTCCAGTTTCACACTTGCTGTCAGGTGAACCGTCTCCCCTGCCCCACACTTCTGCCATCATATACTGTATCACCAGAGACCAAAAAGCCTTTGGTCAACAACCATGAACTTGATCCTACGGAACCATAAGTCAAACTGAACCATGATCCAAACTAAATGCCTCCCCACACACTTGAAGTTGTTTGTCTTGTTAATATGGAAGAACAGCTGGAAGACAACTTAGCTCACAAAGCCCATTTGCTTTAGCCCCTATTTAATGTTCCTTCCTTAACCAGCTTTGGTTTGGGTAAAGCTTGCATTTTATAAACAGGCCAGTGTTTCATCCCCAGACCAGGTACATCTCTTTGTTCTATCCTCTCTGAAGACATTCCATTCCAGATGTCACATTCTTCTCTTTTCTCTTGCTTTGTTACTTCTTTCTTTCCTTATTCTTTCCTTTCTTCTTTCTTTTTTAATAATATATCACTGGGACATAATTTGAACACAAGCAAATAATTTAGGGGCTTTTTGGTATATTTATAAAGTTATGCCTCATCTTGCTTGAATCCGTAGCAATATCTCACATTTCTCACCTTGACTCCCAGCCTTAGACATCTGCTGAAGCATTTTCTGATCTGTACAAGTGACTTCTGAATGCCTTCTGTAAACAAGGTCATGAAATACTTGGTCTTTTGTGACTGACTTCTTTCACTTGTTGGTATAATGCTTTCTTTTCTTTTTTAGGTTTATCATATTGTAGTTAGTATGAACCATTTACTTTTTTTAGCTTCTGAAAAATATTCCATTGTGTTGAGCTTTATCTATTCCTACACTTAGCTACTCATCAGCTAATGTAGGTTTATGTCGTTTCTGGTTCTCATGAGCCATGCTTCTGTGAACATTTGCCTAGAACTCTACATGCAGCTATAAATTTTTGTGTATAGGCAAGAATAGGAGCGCTAGGCCAGGTGGTAATTCTGTGGTTAGCACATTGAAAAACGAATCAATTATTTTCTAAATTGGCTATGTCCATTTCTATTACCACAAAAAAATTATAAAGGGTTGTGATCTCTTTCCAGCCTCAACACTTGTTGACATCTGACTGACTTAGTCTCACTATCCTGCTCTGTATGTCACTGATGGAGTTACTCAATGGCTGATGGCCACTGATGTGCATGCTATGACCACCACATCAATTATCAGGTTGGCTTGTTCATTAATTATATTATATAATTGCATTTAATATTATTTGAAATTTTATTATTTTTACATATTTACACACACACACACACACACACACACACACACACATGTATTACCTGTTTGTGCCCTGAATATCTACCAGGCTATCAACTATGCGAAAGACCTTATCTAACTTCAAGACAACACACTCTTGACCAGCATAAAATATGCACTTAGTAGCTGTTTGTTGAACAAACTGACAGACTCTTTCTGTCTGGCAGATAGGGCAGAGGGAGATCCGGACCAGCTGGACTCTCCCTGGGATTGGAGCGAGATGATGGGTGTCCACAACCCAGCACCCACTAGCCACCAGGGGAAATCACACACTGAGTCAGAAGCCTTGTTGAAGCAAGAATTTACTTTATTGCATCCATTTGGGGCTTATATAAGGCTGTGAGAAGGGAGAATCTTGGGATGGGGTAGGTGGGGTGGGGAAAAAGGGCCAATAGTATTTTACCATGTTAGCAGAGGTTAGGCAGAGGCAGTGCTGAGTCACTCACACGTGGAGTTTATGGCCAGAGACAGATCGCCAAACTCTAGGAAGGCTTAGGAATTTACATTGGGCCTCAACCCAGCGGCCTCAGAATTCCTAAAAGCCATTTGAACAAACTAACAATCCTAGTTAGTGACTCAAAGTGCAATTCTATCTAAGAGAATTTCCTTGAAGTTTTATGGGTCAGAGACTTTTGATATACCAAGTCTTTGATATACTCTTGGAATTGAATCCTTTAGTTTATAAACTAAAACTAATGTTTCATTCCCAATGACACCTTATGCTCCAGATTGTGGGCCCAATTCTAGTCTTCGGACTATGAGAAAGGGAAATTCAAATAGCCATGCATCAACTAGACTTGAGTCACTACCAGCATCCACACCTCCCACACTCTGGTACTAGTTGATACCTGAGCTTATTCCTGTGACCTCCTTCCACAGAAGTCTTTCTGCTTCTGAGCCCATGTTCCTAATGCATGGAACTACTAGATGCTTTTGCCGTCTTCTTTTCCTTTGTCCTCGCTAGCACATGGCTCTTTCTTTTCTGTATTTGCAACAAGTGTCGTCTCATTCCAACTTCAACACTTAGAATTCTATAACCTATTGTTTGACTGTGTATTACCAGTGTTTATCTGATGCTGACTGTGTGTACTCTCTCTTATCTCTTACTTATTATTTTACTCCATGGTGCAAAATGTCCTGAATTCAAATTCAAACTAATATACTGTCTCCTGTTCCAACTCGTAACTCTGGATATTTAATCATACATTTTTTTTTCCTAATGGCTAGCTGAACCAATTCTGAAGAACAAGACCCAAGAAATCAGATTTCAAATACAGAATATATAAATGTGAAGACTAATTGAATGATGTTTGAGTATCTTCTCTGAATCCTTCTTACCCGAATATTCTATTGATTCATTTTTATTACTACTGTAGCTTCTTAGTTTTACTTTTATAAGAGGCCTTGAATCAAGACTGAGTCTCCAACTTTATTCTTCATTTTCCCAATTATCTTGATTATTCTAGTTCTTCTATTTTCCCATGTCAACTTTAGAATATAAAAATTAATTTCTTTAAAAATTTTGCTGATTATAATTGAATTTCTAGATCAAATTGGGGTATTCTGACATTTTACTAATATACTATTGACTCTTCCAGTCACCAAACACATTATCTATCTATTTCACTTTTAGGGCTTCATTCATCAATGTTTTGTAGCTTTTCTTCAATTGATAATTAAAATCGATGGTTAAATAGATAGTTCTGTTTAAATTAAATGAATAACAAAACCAAACCAAGAGTCATGAATCTGAGTCAGTACAGATGGTGGTGAGCGTGAGTATGACTAAGTATGTACGATGTAAGGGAGGTAAGAATGAGTAATAAGGGAGAGAGTAGGAAGAATGCATTGTCTGTATGAATAAAACTAAGCAATAACAAAATTAATCAACAGGAGCTGGAGAGATGGCTCAGCGGTTAAGAGCACCATCTGCTCTTCCAGAGGACCTGGGTTCAATTCCCAGCACCCACATGGCAGCTAACAACTGTCTGTAGTTCCAGTTCCAGGCAAACACCAAAATTAATCAACAAAAATACACCCATAAAAGCATCAGAGAGCATCTGAAGTCTACAGTGGAGATCTCTCCACTTACCAGAAATTACCTGATGCTCCTAAAATCATTTGCTAGCTACAGTGATTTAAAACTTTGTTTTGGTCAATGTCTGAATCAAAAGCATATAGCCACATCTCCCCAGGACCACTTGAATCCCTATTCCCTGGGCATGGTACCCTCATTTTCCTCAGCATATACCTTATTCCCTTTTTAAAAACATGGATTTTGTAGCTTTTAGTAAAAATGTATATTTTCTCAAATTTATAGATGTTTTAGTATTTACCATAATTTAATTGTGACTTTATTTTCCTAGTTATTCACTGCAATTTAAAAAATGAAAATTTGGTTCACTGAGCCAGCCTAAGCAGTCTTTCTAACCCCACTGCTTCCTAGCTCTTTTGGAAAGGCTTTGAATTTTCTAGTTAGACAATAGTCTCACCTACAAATAGGTTTTTAACTTTTTAAAGATATGTATGAACTTTATTCACTTTTCTTGTCTCTTTGCTCTATTTAAATCTTCCAGTAAAATTCAGCACAGGAGTGGACACCATGCCTCAGTTCTGGTCTCAGCAAGCAACCGATTATCTTTTCACTATTGGTAATGATAACTGTGAATTTTAACAATGTCCTTCCCCATTTTTGTGAAGTTCTGCTTAATTTCTACTTATGTAGGGATTTTTATCATGAAACTGAGGTAAATTCTATCAAATGTTTCTTGTGAATATGCTATGATGACTAGAAGTATATTTCTTATAATCTACTAGCAATAAAATTATAACAATTCATTTTGAATAGCCTATATAAACTGCCAATATATGCCCCACTCTATTAAGATTTGCTATTCATTTTTATGAAAATATAAATCTATTGATCAGTCATTGAAGACACTTAAGTAGATCAATGTACTTGACTTATGTTTTTAAAAGGCTATTATGGTTATTGAGTAGTCAGTAGATAAATGAAGGGATGAATTAAATATTCTATGACAGCCCATTATGAACATGACTGTCTGGACAGGTGAAGTAGATTGAGTGTTCTGAGATGTGGAATACAAAATGTCCCTTCTAGCCCTATCTCAAAGATACTCCTTTGATCTAAAAAGACTCAATTAATCTCTTTGAAAGGAAAGGTTCCGGTGAGAGACAACTCCTGTTGGATGAGGTCCCATACTGTTGTCAAGAGTTTAGAAGACACCTTTTCTTCAAGCCATCTCAGACACAGTAATCCAGGAGGAGTCCGGCATGCATCTTAATTGCTGTCATGATAAACAGTTGCATCTGCTTTCCAGGAGAGCCAGGCACAAACTCCTTGTTCCATATCTATGGCAACTGGAACATCATTTTCCATTATGTTCTATTTAGTTCTGACAAACAAATGATTAATTAGTACAATCAGTGTCTCTCCTTGAAAATGGCCATGGATCAGTGTGTCTCTCTTCTTCATGTAATTGAATCAAGGCTTGCACACCTGTTTCCACTTCCTTTAAACAAACACCTGCCCACTAACCAACACAAAACAATATTAAATCTCAACCAGCCTTGTGTATAAGTACATTGTTCAACCTGACCTAATCAATGCTGAAAGGTAGAAAAGCTCGGGGTTCAAATAAGGCTACTGACTAACTCTTACCTACACTGGATGAATGTCTACAGCTTTGTCCCAACTCAGGCTACATGATAGAACAGGCCATGAGCTGCTGCATTCTTAAGTGATGAAGACCTTGCCTGGTATTCTACCTCTGTGATATTACCAATCCCCCTAACATCTATAAGCCTCTGTTTTTCATCATTAAAATGAAGAGAGGATAGTCACTTCAAATGCTTGTTTTTTTTCTAAATCACACTCAGATAGGGTTTGATGCAGTATCTAGCCCTTGGTTCTAAATCTGTGGCTCGTGACCTCTTTGACAGACATTTATTTTAATAAAAATTTACATTATCATTTACAACAGCAGTAAAATTACATTTATGAAGTAGCAATAAACATAACCTTATGGTTGTGGCATCACCACAACACAAGGAACTGTATTAAAGGATTATAGCATTAGGAAGGTTGAGAAATACTGATTTAGCTTGTGATAAGCAAACATTAACACAATCTTTAACTATAACAAGAGAGTATTAAGAACAACTATAAAAGTGATTTGATTTAAGTTTAGTGGGAGTGTGATGGTTGTGGATATTTTGCTTATCTTCTTTGTCAACTTGACATAAAGTAGAGTCATCTAGGGAGAGAGAACACCAGCTGACAAAAATTCCTCAATTAGATTGGTCTGCAGGAAAGTTTGTGGGGGCATTTTTTCGATTAATGATTGATGTTGGAGGGGTCAGCCCACTCTGGGTGGTGCTACTCCTGGTTAGGTGATCCTGGAAAATCCAAGAAAGGTAGCTGAGTGTGTGCCTCAGGAGTAAGCAGAAACCCCATAGTCTTTGCTTCAGTTCTTGACTCTAGGTCAGTGGATTTGAACCCTCTGAATGCTGTGACCCTCATGCTGTGGTGAAGCCCAAGTATAAAATTATTTTGTTGCTACTTCATAACTGTAATTTTGCTACTGCTGTAAATTGTAATGTAAATACGTTGAAGATAGAGGCTTACCAAAAGGGTTGTGACTACAGGTTGAGAACCATTTGTTGAGGGGAAGAAAGGAGACTATTGGGGGAGGATGTTGAGAAAGGAGGTATGAGGTGAAGGGTGAGCACACTCAGTGAACCATATCTACTTGTCTAAGATATTCTTATCTAACATAGTGCTAGATACAGGGACTATACACAATGAACAGTTTTAAAATACAAAGTGTTTGCCCTGCTGATTTGAAGATGATTACATAAAATGTGTAAACTGAGATGATATATTATGTATTGAATGAAGATTGCCTAAAGATCAGGGAACAGAGTCAGCCACAGAGCTAGCAAAAAGGTCAGGCAGTGGTAACACACACCACTTGGACCATACACCTTTAATCCCAACAGTAAGATGGTTGAAACAAAAAAAGGACATGGCTGGGCAGAGAACGGAATATAAGGTGGGAGGAGACAGGAGTTTGCCCTTCCATTTTGGTCTGCCCTGTGTTTCTGCTCCCCTAATCCAATCTGAGGATTCCTGGAGACAGGATCCTCCTGTTTTGGCCTGAGGATTCAGTAGTGGTGAGAAGCGGCTGTGGCTTGTCCCTCACTCTCCCAGATCTTTAAGTTTTACCCTAATATCTGGTTCTGGGTTTTTATTATAAGACCAGTTAGGATTTGTGAAACAGTAGACATCTTCATAGTGTTTTCTAAGTCAGTGGTTCTCAATCTGTGGGTTGCAACACATTTTAGATATCCTGCATATGAGATATTTAAAGTACGATTTATAATGGTAGTAAAATTACAGTTATAGTGTAACAATGAAATAATGTATGGTTGGGGGTCATCGCAGCATGAGGAACTTCCCTGCAATATTAAGCACATGCTCTAAGCAGACTTTCTGTTCCTCTGGCTTTTACAATTTTTTCCGGCTCATCTTCTGTGATGTGTCCTGAGCCTTAGGTGTGAGGGTTGTGTTGTAGATGTTATTCATTGGGATTGAGTACCATATGATTAGCTGTTCTCAGATGTAAGGATTGTGCTGTAGATGTTACCCATTGGGGCTGGGTACTACATGTTCCATTGTTTTAAGCATTTTAGACATTTGTAGTTTTTTGTATTGGTTTCTGTGTGCTGCAAAGAGAAGATTCTTTGATGGAGGTCAAGAGATGTACTTATATGTGGGTATCAGGACAAATATTTCAAGTACAGTTGTGAGTTACACTGCCATAGAAATTGCTCAGTGGATAAGAATGATTAATATAGAACCTACATTCATTTCCCACCCATCACATGGAGGCTCACTATTGCCTATATTGCCAGTTCAAGGTAACCAACCATCTTCTGTAACCAGGCAAGGCTTCTAGTGGTGGGTCTGGGGGATTAACCCAGCCACAAAACCTACCACCTACAACTTGTCCTGAATACAAGATGTGCTGGGGCAATATTGGTTCTGAACTTGTAGCAGTGCCCACCCAATGAATGGTCTAAGTGGGAGCCCATGACCAACACTGCCTGGGTGGCCAGGACATTGAAACTAAACAGCTCAGACACCTAGGGTAGAACCACACATAACAGACAAAAAAGTTGATTAAATGATTTCTAGTGATATTTTGCTAAACTTGTAGATATTCATGGGAGGCTTGCCTGTATCTGAAGAGAAATGTAGAGGGAGGAGAGGATGAGAGAGGGGAGAACCAGAAGGAGAGAGACAGGGGGATGTTGGTTTGAATATAAAAACATAAATAAATAGATAAATAAGCAAAAAACAACAATAATAAAAGCTATGAACTCTTTGATGGTTCTGTAGGAATTCCATGTTACTCTATATTTTAAAGCAATATTCAGCAGTCTGTGAAGTTTTAAATATTTATATTCAGCTGTGGAATGTTTTCAATAGTTTTGCTTCTTATATGTAACACTATGCTAATTGCTTGAAAATTGCGGGAAAGAAAAGAATAAAGTCTGTGTGATATCAAGGAAAAAAGAGAGAGATGAAGAGACACTAATCTATGGACATAATAAGTCATTAGAAATTGTGTTATATATTTAATAACCCAGTCTGGAATATCAGAGAAGAGATCTACCCATAGTCAATCCAGGAGGATCAGAAAGTGGTAACTCACACCTGTAATCCCAGCGCTGAGAAACACTAGGAAAGACCAGGAGTGGTGACCTATGCCTAGTTGGGTGTGGTGACCTACACCTTTAATCCCAGCAGATCTGAATTTGAGGCCAACTTGTTTTACAGAAGGAGCTCCAAGCTCCGAGGAATTAGGACACATGATTTTTTTTTTTTTTTTACAGTGTTCAGGACTGTTTAGCCATCCAGGGTCTTTTGTGATACCATATGAATTTAAAAATTTTTAAGTTAAAAAAAAATTCTGTGAAGACTTATATTGGAATTTTGTTTGGGGTTGCATTGAATTCACAGATTGCTTATAATATGAAGTCCATTTTCACAATATTAATCTTACTAATCCATGAGCATTGGAGGTCTCTCCATCTTCTGTATTTCTTCAGTATTTTAAAGTTTTCATTTTATAGGTCTTTCACATCCTTGGTTAAGTTTATTTTAATACTTATTTTTGTGTGTGGCTATTGTGGATGCAATTGTTTTCCTTATTTCTTTTTCCAGATCTTCTACAAACAGTGATTTTCATTGCCAACCAGAATTTGATGGCCAGACCTTATTGCTGAAGATAGCATAGATACGTATCAGGGGGCACAGAGAAATTGAATTGGCACTGACTAGGAAGCTTCCTTCCTGATGGCTAGCTTTCATAGTTTTGGAAGATGATGTGCAAGCCACTAAAGGAAGGAGTTATCAATAGTCTTAGCCAGAGATGAACTCTCTTCTGCAATAATGACCAGCATGGTAAGACATGTCCATGGATTATTGATATGTTTTGAATACTAAGTTATTGTGTATCAGCTGCAGCTGATGTAATAAGCCAATTAAATTGAGTTGATAAATCCAGGTTTAATGAATAGAGAAAAGTAACTCCTACGTGACCCACAGGAAGGCAGGAGAGCAATCACATGACAAGTATGGCTACCAGGTCATATATAGCCTATAAACTAGTGTTGAGCAGCTCCAGGGACAACATGCTGTTTGGTGGGCTTTCTTAGGAGTGGGGTCTGGAATGGGAGGGGTGAGACTAGATTGTGGAATGGGGCCCCTAGCCGGAGATCCCCAATATCCCAACCATTTTGGTTATATAGAGATGGAGATAGGATTTCTACCTAAACAATTATGGGAATTTTGTATTTTGATTAGATTTAAGGGCCACTGTACAAGATTTAACATATATCTGGTACCATATATCTGACCAAGAACTTCTGGCTGGTTGCTCACAGGCCATAGGGTTGAAGGTCTTATGCTAAATAGACACAGTATCAAACCAGTCTCTAAATTTGAATCTCTCTATACACAGTTTACTTCACCTTTCACACCTTGTCAGAGAAATTTCTTTGCATAGTGTGTGATGGTTAATGCAAAAACTCACAACAAGCCAAAGTGCAGAGAACATTGTCAGTTCAGCCACAAATGGCACATTTATATCACAGTATAGTTGAGACTCAGGGATTACCACAGTCATAGCATGGAAAGATTATAAGAGCCAGATGCCACAAGGACTGGAGTGACACAGTGTCTTTTGGGCACGACAGAACAACTGCATTCATGGACTCAAAGCAGCTGTGATTGCCTGCAGAAAATTTTTACAGGATAAAGTCAGGCAAGATTCTAGCATGGGGGTGAGGGGTCACAAATCTCCACCCTTAAATCAAGAGGTATGGACAGTTGCTGGCTTCTAGGAGGGGAAGAGTCAGTTTTCTTTAAGGGTGTGGCTTTTAGCATAGCAACCACATTTCTGTGGATGGCCTTATACCCTGGAATACATGGGTAGCACAAACTGAATATGATAGGTTGTTTGAAAGCGAACAAATAAAGTCACAAAGCTGAGAGTATGGTTAAAGCAGTAGCAGTGATTTTTGGAGGATCTCATGAAAATACATTGTGTAAACTTCTCAAAGAATTAGTAGAGATCTTTAGTTTAAAAACAAAAAAGGTAAAACATTAAAGAGACTGAGTGTGAGTTAAGGAAAGATGGTGTCCATGTTTTAAATTCTGTTTACATTCTCTTATTTTCTTTTTTTTTTTTTAAACTTTATTTATTTATTTACTTATTTGCCTTGGTGTTTGCCTGGAACTGGAACTACAGACAGTTGTTAGCTGCCATGTGGGTGCTGGGAATTGAAACCAGGTCCTCTGGAAGAGCAGGCGGTGCTCTTAACCGCTGAGCCATCTCTCCAGCCCCCCATTCTCTTATTTTCAAGAAAGGAGATTGGATATCAGTTTGATGTGCTCAACTTTTGAAATTAGATATGCAAGCTAACATCCTACAGGAAAATAGCCTAGAAATGCCTCATCCACAAAATAAATAACATTGATTCTTTGACCTGTTTTAAATGCCCTAATTTATTCCTATGTTATTCATTCACAATAACCAACTAATTCTTCAACAAGGAACACGTACTTCCAGAACAAATTCTCTTATCATTAGAATTCAGGGGGCTTCATTTTTCAGTGTTAGCAAAATTATTTTCTTTTGAAGAAAACTAAGATTTAACTCTACAGGAAAAATTAGAACCAAGAAAGATCTGCTCAATACACAAATCTTGTGGGACATGCTTTTGGAGAATATTTTTCAATGCACTAAAACATGAATTTTTTTATATGAATCGTTGTGGGTTTTGCGTAAGTTATGGATCAGAACAACCTTCAAGATTGTTTTCTTTGTCTCCATCATGCAACTTGGGTATTCACTCATGCATAACAAAACCAAAACTATATGTGACTTGAATTCCAACTATTATTTCTGAAATTAGCTCCTCTAATCAAGGCTTTGGGCTTTGAATCCTGAAATCTGGAGGGGGTAAAATCCACACAAGGAAGATCCTTGGAATATGATACAGAAGAGGCCAGGATATTCCCTGACAAATTTCTATATCTGAAGTCTGTTTACTCTTTCTTTCTTTTTGTTTTAAACAAAGCAGCTCTAGCTTCAATGTAAAGAATTGTGTGTGTGGGGGGGGTTGTGTGTGTGGGGGGGTGTGTGTGTGTGTGTGTTATACTTCCTGAAAATATTGTGGCAATAGTTTTCTCTGCTTTTATTTTATTTATAAATACTTGATCTAAGATCACCTCAAGAGTGAACTTGGATAAAATAACCATATAAGAGAAAAAGAAGAAATAGAGTTTGACATCACTCAGGAAATGCAAAGGATTCTTGTTATTATCTTAACAATGTGACAGCAGTTACAAGCTAAAAGGTATTACAATTGCTAAAATGAAAGGTACAAAAGGATTTATTTCTACATAGTGGAAAACATTTTTACATGAAAGCAACAAAACTTATCTGATTGCATAAGTCAAATATGGCCAGTGTGTAGTTTTTCATGCTTTTCTAAGCACTGATATTTGCCTAAAGCAAGATTTCTGCCAAGTTCAATTAGAATGCAGACCGAAAGGGAGTTACTCTGGTTGAGCTGGGCCCATTAGTGAGTCCATTTAAGCCCCAAGGCTCAATAGAGTCTTAAAAATGAACTTTGTTCTAGAAAAATCAGTGAATCGGTATCAGCTTAATCCCCTATCCTATTAGCTTCCAAAACCTCAGTTTGCTTTCATTGAGAGTGTGTGTGTGTGTGTGTGTGTGTGTGTGTGTGTGTTATGCATAGGTGAGTTTCAGCCCTGGAATTTTGTTATGGAGATACATAAAGTATTTGGTGCAGCATTGCTCAGGGTAAGATGGTCAACCAATGGCATCTGCTCCTCATACTCTCCCCATCCTGCTAAGACATTTCCTTCCTGAGCCTTGGCAACATTACAGACTTCAGCTAAAACGATGAATAAACATTATCTGTGTTAATTTATAGGTGATGACCTTGAGATCTACAGAGCTTAGTTTATTACATACAAATAATTAGTCATGAAATTGGATCAAATCTCAAATTTATCACCAGAGTTCAATTGCTTCTTATTAACAAACCCCTGACAGCAAACCATTTAATAAGTCAAGCTTTTGATCTCTGAGCTCTTCTTCACTATCAGAGTCCTCAAGAAAAAGACATTTATTACATGAACCCAAATCATTGGTGATTACAATCAGTCTGTATCAGAAGGCCATAGAATTGGAATTCAAGATGATATTTGGCAATCAGTTTATCAGTCATTGAAGACAGCAAAAGTCCTGGGTGGGACAGAGGAAGCTTTCTACATTTTATTCCCTTTTATCTTCCTTGTTAGAGAACTGGGGTCTACCAGTGACTGTGTACAGCTCTTTGGGGATTCCATTTGCCAGTCTTCGTTCAAGCAGTGTGTCTGTCTGTTTCTTCCTTCACTTCTAAAGTCATCTGTCTGCTGGTTGAAATGATCCACACATGAATCTAAGTGCAAATTTAGCTCCTCCTCCAGCTTGAAATGGTGCTGCTTCTCTGGTGAGATCATCGCCTTCCCTGTCTCTTGAGAGTGTGACTTTATTCTGCTCATCTATTCTTCAGGTATTTGCTAATATTCTTCCAGGGTAAGCTGCTTTGCTCACAAAGTCCTTCTCAACAGAATGAAGGTAATAATCGCATCGGACTTACTGATGTGTTGGTCTTTTATCAATAATAGTCAACTTATATTGAGAATTTACTCTCTGGGGGATGCTGTGTTAATTACTGCAGCCAATTTGCAGTATTTATTCTGTTCAGTAACCTTATGTTACACAATGCAATGTTTGCACAAAACACACATCTCCGTTTTGAATACTTTTAAGTCACCCCTAGGTTGCCTATAGTGCCTATTAAATATATATATATATACTATAATTTAATACTACAAAATAGTTGAGTGATGGCAAGAACAGTGTCTATAATACATATGCAATTGTTTTCTAGATATCCATAAACTGTTATCAGTTGAATCTGTGCATGCAGAGCCTGTGATGTAAAAGGACTCGGGAATATATAAGGGATATATATTTTCAGATTGACATAGGAACAAAGTAGGGCATGAGACCATAAAGCAGGTCTTGGGTGACAGCAAGGATAATAGACAGTCCAGTAAAGAAATAGACAGGAACCACGGGCTCAAATGTTGCAGGCAAATGCAGCTCAAGTCTGAATCAAAAAAAAATGTCGAATGTATAGAAAACGAAGAATTTAGGATGTACAAAAGCAATCAGGAGCCAGTTTGGGCTGGAAGTTGCATGGCAATGTTGGAGAACCAGAGGAGGGATGTAGTCCAGGAAAGTAAGGCAGCATGGGAAGGAAAAGACATAGCGAGTCTGGGCTGGAGAAACAATTTGGCAGCAGACTACTCCAGGATCATAGTCTTGAGATGGCTCTCTTAGTTCTCTGACATATTACTTCTTAGGTTCTCTTCCCGAGTCAGGGAAACATGATCCTATTGATGCCAGACAGTTCCTCAGTTTCCAAGGCAGCTCAGAGAGAGAAAAGCTAAAGGCCTGTCAGAGGCTCATGCATTGTGCTATCACCAGGGTGACATTCCAGGACTGCTGGAAGCCACACTATGACAAAACACAGCAGTGATGCTGGGACCAATACTTAGGTGCCAGTTAAAGGACACCATGAGACAAGGCAGATGGATTCATCTAAGTGTGCAGGGCAAGAGCATGGAAGATTGGGCTTCTGGAGGGTTTAGCACTAGGGCCACTGGATGCTGAGGAAAATGTGTGAATGAAGATGTCCACATTCTGTGGTGGCACTGTAGGGGAAACAAAGATGGTCCCTGGGAATCAGAGCCTTACTAAAGTCATAGGAACCGAAGTAGACCAGTAAGGCATGAAACAGGCTAGTGGACACTTTCCAAAGGAATATTGTCTAAAGTTCCTAGCTAGGAAGTGTCCTCTGCGCTCATCCTTTCATAGAAACAAGAAGCTTCCCTCAGAAGTTCCCAGGATGCTTTTTTCTTTATTTTTTTACTATTTCATTTTCCATCTATTCCTCATTCCAGTCATCCTTCGGCTTTTATATCCACCTCCATGTATTTCCTTTGGAGTAGGAGCCATGCTGTTCCCATAGCTGAATCAAAACAACTGGACAATTTTTGTCTTTGACTTGAGGGACAACGGTATGCAACAGACTTGCAGCTAGCAGCCTCATCTCTCTGTAGGTTTCATGGCATTATCTTTTTGTGATTATAAAAGGTAGCTCGGACCCTATGCTTAGGACTCCATATATATCACTATGAAGACTTGCCATTGCACCGGGCAGAACACATGCTTTTCAACTCCTGACCATAACCTGAAGGGAGTAAGCATCCTTACTAAGGTCCTTGCTATTACCCACCACAGTTGGCAAAATGACGTTTGTTTCTACACCCCAGCCTGTGAATCATCCTCTCTTCTGCTTTCCAGTTTCTTGATCCTGAATTCTCTAAGTCTTCTTTCCTTCAAGTCTTTCCTAATAGCTCCCTTTGATGAGGCCCCTGGGGCACTTTCCTGCCATGTCACACAGTGGCTCCTCCATAAACTGTGTGAAAATGGCATTTGCTTGTTGTTTTGTTTCTCTTACTTTATCCAACTCTCAGAGCATAGACATTTTGTCTTGATCATAGCTGCCGCCAGCATCAGCAATTTCACATCTCTGAACATGCCTTCCAGGTACCTGAGCAGACTCAGATACTTATCTTTCATAAAATGTGGTCACATTGTCCTTTTTATTCTTAATTATAGATACATATGTGTGTTTATATTCTGCCTCCTCTATCTACATGCTCTGTCAGGGAGAGGCCATAAGCCACTATTACATACCCCAGTGAGACACATACTGGTGACTGCTTATTATGTAATCAATGAATATTAAAATACTCTGAGTGTAATCATAAAGATGGGCACATAAAATTTGGATTTCTTTGTTACAGCTATTCTGGGACCTTCCATTTTGTACAAAGGTCATCAAATTCTCTCCAGTATAGCAGAGACTACTCTCCAGCACTATTTGATGAAGGACCTGTACCTGACTCTGTCATAGCTGATGACTGTAGAGACATCTCATCTTTGGTCTCAAGGTCAGAGGGACCAAGAGCAACCAGCTCAGCAACCCCCAAGCAGGAAGTCTGTTGCCTCCTGCTGGCTGGAAAGGCAGGCTCAGGGGCCACAGTGTGAGTTTGAACACATGAACTCTGGCCATACTTTCCTTTTGTCCAGTTGCATTGTTGCAGATTTGCACAGTGTTCAGGTAGCTCCTCTGAGAGAATGTCTAGCTGCTGAAAGAAAAGACAAAAAGAAGTATGTAAGGAACAGGATAGGAAAATAGAGAGCCATGGTGACATGCTACATTGGTTAGTTCTACATCAGCTTCACCCAAGCTAAAGTAATCTGAGAAGAGGATCCTCTGTAGTATGAAGTTTCTGGTCCAGACAAGTACCAAGATCTGGACCAGCAGTCCCATAGTAACACAGAGAAGCTTGTATTTATTTTATGCTGATTGATCTAGGGCCCAGGTATATAACTTGCTAACACTTTACTCTTAAACTGACCCATGATTCTTATCTTGTTCAGCCATGAGGCTTGGTACCTTTTCTCTGAGCAGCATAGTTGTCCTCTGCATCTACTGGCTTCTCTGCTGATTTCTCTGGCATCTCTCTGTTCCTAGAGTTTTCTTAGTCTGATAGCCCCACCCACACTTCCTGTCTGCCTTTGGCCAATCAGCATTTTTTTTTATTAAACCAGTAGGTGGGACAATTATTTACAATAGCACAGAACACAATCCTACTACAATCCTCAATTGAGAAAACGCTTCCATCAGATTGCATGTATATCTTGCTTAATAATGAATATGGCAGGGCCCAGCTCCTTGTGTCCGGGGTTGTATAAAAAATCAGATTGAGCAAGTCATGAAGAGCTAGGAAGTAAACAGAAATCCTTCATGGTCTCAGCTTCAGTTTCTGTATCCAGGTTTCCAACTTGGGTTACTGCTTGGCTTCCCCTGATGATCAGTTATAATCTATAAGTCAAATAAACTCTTTGGTCTCTAAGCTGCTTTCAGCCATGGTGTTTTATCATAGCAAAAGAAAGTAACTAGGGTACATGGGGAGAGGTGTGTGGGTCCAGGGATTTGAGCTGTAGAAAAAGAAACCAGATACTACTAAGAAAGTCAAAGTTCCTCACCAAAACAATGTATAGTTTCCAAAGACAAAAATAAAATGTTTACTTAGGGACCATGAGTTTTTCCTTACCTTACAAGTTGGTTCAGAAAGGGAAATCCTGGAGATTTTTAAAACGTGATTCTATAATTTATAATTATGTACATATACCTGTTAATAGTTGCCTAAGGAGTCTTGTAAAGTGTGATGGGTTCCCTACAGTTGGCATTCAGGTGGGTGTGAGCCAGCAGTCATGGGTGCTGTGTACCACACTTCTGGAAGAGAAAAGCTCCTAATGCCTGAATCATCTACTCCCTCTGTCTGTAACCTGTACCTTTGTTGTGAGCTGCTGTCATTGAGCAGCATGAAAAAGGAGAGGAAGCTCTTCATAACTTATAGAAATATAATGTGACAACTACACACATTCTATGTGGACCCACCTAAAAGAAAGCCAACTGTGACTCTGCACATGTGAGCATGCCTCATCCTTCCCCATATTTCCTCATTCTTTTCCCACATTCTTCCTTCATAGATTTGCCTCCATCAGATTAAAAATCTATGCTAAAGATGTCTTCAATAAACTCCAGTTCTGACTCATGCTGCCTTATCTTAGAATTATTTTCTTTGATGAGGTCATGAGTTCTGCTTTCACTTGAATGGAGGCCCCAGTAGTAAAGAGGGATTCTTCAGGCCACTGCAGGCATATGGATGACAGAGTGGAACTGTTCCTCTCTCCCAGGCTATGGCAGAGAAATGTCACATTTATACCAATAACTACTTCAGACTTTCAAGAAAGGTGCTTCTGAGGTGCATAGGTTCTGCAATGGGTGTCTTGAGCCAGTAGCAGGGTTTGGTAGGGATCTAGCTCATATTGGATCAAAAGGCTAGCCTGGCTATTCTAGGATTTTTGTTCTTACATGGAAAGTGGGTAATAGTACTTTGCTTTCCTGTAGATGGCAGGAGGAAGCTGCACACTGGAGCCAACCACCACCTATCAGCTGTGTGGGCATGAGCAAGCAAGGTCAATCTCTTGATGTCTAAAATACAGGTGTGACCATGTAGCATATAATGCTACAGTCTGAAATTGTCACATTGCTGGCTTCTTACTTAAAGCATATCTCCTATGAGTAGTAGGCTGGGGGTATTTAGACTTTGCACCCACTCTGTGCCCATTCTCCACCACACCCCTTACCAGTAGGATCCCTTCTTTGATTTGCCTGGCTCGGTCTCCTAACTGGAATGCCAGCTCTGCCACCTGCTGCCTCAAGGCTGCTCGTAAAGTTCTCAGGTCTTCAGCCTCTTCTCTGCATGAAGATATAGAAAAGGAAACTTCAAAATCACCACTAGGTACAGTCTTCCATGTCCCTCTCATGAAGTGGGTCTTGCCTTTGACATTTCTTCTCAATTTTATGTGTATCTCTCTCCCTCTGTGTGTGTGTGTATGTGTTTGTATGTGCACACATATATATGCATATGCCCGACCCAGTGTATGAGGAGAGCAATTAGCAGAGAGAAACTTCCAAGCAGTTTTCCTGATGAAACTCAGGTAATCAGGCTGGACACAGTGAATGCCCTTACCCACTGAGCCATCTCTCTGGCTCCTGGGATTGCTTAAAAAGAGATTTTGGTCTTTTTTATTTGATTCAGCTATAGAGTTGATTCTGTTACTAGGGCAGATGCCACCCACCCCACCCTGTAGTGCTAGCAATGGAAGCTATGGATTTACACTTTATGTAAGTGCACTACTATTGAGCCACATCCCAAACACACCCATTCAAAAAAGAAATTCTATTGTGGCATGACTTATATGTCATGATTTACAATTTCAAGATACAATACATTATTTGTAAGAAAGTTACCAAATTGGATAAGGATGACCACCATGCAGCTCTAGAACATGCCATATCCTCAATAAGAATACACAACACTCATGTCCTTTGCTGTTAAAAAAAAAAAACAAAAAAAAAAAAACAACAACAAAACTATCCCCACAGCCAGAGGCAATCAATGATGCATAAATTTTGGCAATATTTTTAACCTCTGAGACAATAATGCACTTTTCAAAACTGTAATAACTGTCCAACATTTGCTTCGGTGCTAGCCTCATCCTTATCAATTAAAGAAATCCTGCTGGTCTTTGGTATCCTCCCAGCTGATTGGACCTCTTCTAACCCTCCCAAATAACCCTAATCTTCAATAAGAGCATGCACATCCACTGATGGCTCTCTCAGTTTCACACTGAGAAAGCACAACTAAGACTGTGGAAGCTAAGGACGAGCCGGCTGGTTTCTCATTAGCCCTGTTCCATCATGCTCGTCTGCCTTGCCTGCCCTGATTACCTTCCCTTGCTCCAGGTGTGTGGTCTGGTACTTACTTTTATGTTCACCTTAGATAATTACCTTTCCTCCTCTGACATGTCCCTGGGAGAGAGTGCCTGCTGCCCTGAGAAGTACTGTTCAATTTCCTCTAAGTGCTGCTGGAAACTCTGGCACACCATCTTCATGGTTTCCATCTCATAGACTGTACACTGACAACAGAAAACACAGAAAATGGTGACCTTTCTGCTAACATGGCTGGAGGCCTTGGCTTTGTCTTTCTTCCCATTTGGAATTCATTGTCTGCAAAGAAGACCAACTGCTAACATTTTTAGAAGAGAAGAGGAAGGCCCAGCCCATGGATATAAATGAAATCACAGGTTGCCTTTGACTAAGACAAAGGGAAACTGCTGCTGAGTGGTACTTAGGTGAGAATTAGTTTTGAACAGGGGAGTCCAAGCCAGTCCTACACAATACAGATATGCAAGGAAGTGGACAGAGAACATGGAAGAATCACCAGACTTACACTTAGAAAAATGAAACCTCCTTTAATCTTGCTCAGTGTTGGTACCCAGTACCCCATCACTCTTAGCATTGAGAACACTGAACACGTCTACTCAAGTGTTCAGAAAAATCTGCTTTGGATGCTTTTTTCAAGTTTCATCCTTGCTCATCCATAGTCTTTGAAGGGGAAAATCTGTAGAATCCACTCTACCCAATCTCAATTGAGAGAATCAAGACTTGAGCTCTTCTTGGCCCAGGCTCCCTCAATCTTCATCTCTTGCTGTCTCTTGGTTTCAATTTAATATATTCTTGAAACCTTACGAAATAATTTTGGAACCTCTTGAATAATTATGAAATTATTAATAGCTAATTATTCTGACCTGTAGTGAGTTGACCAGACTCTGGCATAGCTCTTGACCTTGCCCTTAGAATAACCATTCACCAATTAAATTGCTTGCCTAAGTGTTGTGGAATAGCAACCACATTGTGAACCCTGAGTTCACATTGTGATTCACTTTAATTAAATAAATTAACCTTGGCTGGGAGGCTGAGTTAGTAACTAGTTAACAGAGAGTAATCACAGAGCATCATAGCGCATATGGAAGACATAAAGAGACACTGGAAATTGTAGGGAGTGATGTGGAGTGGTGTGGCTTTTTGTGTTGTTTGTTTGTATGTTTGGTGGGATGAAAAAGTTTTGTTTTGTTTTGTTTTCAGAGATGCCAGTAAGGAAAGAACGTTTGCTAGGTGCTACTCAGTTTCTGCGAACTAGCAGGTTTTCACCCCAGCCTTTGAATCTTGAGTCTTATTTATGAATAGAACAATAGAAACTTAGTTAAAGCTACCTTTAGCAGCAGTGACAGAATTCCTACCAGGCTGAGGCCTTAGTGGCAGAAACAGACTGACTGGTAACTGTGGAGCTGCAATTGCTGGCAGAAATAGCAGGTACAACCACTGTGCCAAGGATAAAACAACACCTGAGAAAGCTCAAGGCTTCCAGAATGCATGCATGCCACCCTTCCCTTCCACTTACCCCTTTCTGTTGCCCTGATCTACATGTACTTAGGAATAACCAATTAATATGTGGGCCTAGTACTTGGATAAACAACTCATCAAGCATTGATCGTCTGTAGTTTTCATCTAGCGGGTAAGGCCTTGTTTAATTTTCCTTCATACATGCTAGCATGTAAACCCTTATTGTCTTTGTGGTCTCCTGTAGGCAGCCAGGTTGTTGAGAATCCATGGGTGTAACATCCCTGTCTGCACTGTCACTCATTTTAATGTCCAAGAAGCCCAGTTGTGTGAAAGCCTTCAGAGCATCCTGAAGTTCTTGCTGCCCAGTGATGTCCTAGGATTAAGGGATTTTATTTATTTTTGTGTTTTATTTTTAAGGGGAGGGTTAACCTGGAGTAGATATTCTCCTTTACTAAACTCCAAATAGCTGGCTCAAGATAATGCACATTTATCATGAAACAAGATATAAGAACAGACATTTCAGTCTCTGGTTCATTTCATCTTCCCACCTCCTCTTCCAGAATGTTTCCTGAGCTTTGGATGCAGAGGTGATGCTGTGGATGTCCTGTTTGGTACCACAAGTCTCGCTTGGTCTCTGCATTTTGAGCAACTGTGGGTCTCTTTAATAGACTCCATCTGCTATAGAAAGAAGCTTCTTGTTGAGTGCTGAGAGCTGGGTTGAATAAGTACTGCCAGAAAGTGTGGGGCACAAACGCACAAACTCTAGCCTTCCTTCTTGGCAGCAGTCACTAAAAGGACTGACAGTTGTGAGCAGGTGTGTTCTACAACCCAGAAGGGTCTTTCTTAAGGAGCTGAGAGTCATTTCTTTGAAGAGAACCCAACTACAAGTCTCCTTGAAAGAACTGGATTGTGTGGGCTTTGGAGAAATAATTGAAATGAGACTCATTTGACTCACAGGCCACAGAATCCACAGTCCTCTGCCTCTGTTTCTGGAAAGCCCAAGATATTTAAAAATCTTTATCCTCTAAATCGCATGGCTAAGATTATGTCAGCTTTGTGGTTATTGTTTTACCTAGAAGTGTTTAAAACACAGTCAGCTCACAAAAGCTGGTACACTGGCCTTTCGCTATTTTCTACTTCGCTAGATCCACTGAGCCCTGGCTCTCACCCTCTCTCATTTTTTTCTATATGCTCCCATCACTCATGCACAGATCAAAATCAAGTCCAGCCCTTTCCCTTACGGTCAGTAGTTTCAGAATCAAATCTGTTTCCACCAGTTTGACTGGTGTCCCTATGCGTCTGTGAGTCCCTGTACCCTGTCTGTCTGTGGGATTTTTTCATCTCCTGTCAGCTCTCCCTTGTTTTGCAGCCTGTACTGGATTATTCTTTGTGTACACCTATGACCCAGGTCCCCAGGGCCACTGCCATCTGACTTTACATGCTATTAATACTGGTGGAGTCTGGCTGTCTCTATCAGACCCCTTCCAGATCAGTAGGAGGAGCTACTGGCTGTGGCTCACCCTCCTCCTTCCCTTTCCTCTTAACACAAGTCTAATGCTTTACAAGCAGCAATGTGTCTAATGAAGTATTCACGTTCCCTAAGCTTCTTTCCCAATGCTGATAACTGAAGAATGGGATCACGGAGGATGTTGGGGGGTTCTGGGAAGCAATTTAAATGTGAGTCATTAACTTCTGGAGCATGGACTCTTTCATTCTCTGCCTCAGTTTCTGGCCAGCACAAGATTTTTTTTTTTTTAATCTTTATCCTCAAAATCACATGATTAAGTCATGGCAGCTTGATGATTATTATTCTACCTAGAAGCTTTATACCGGTAATATTATTCTAAGACTGATACTTCTATATAAATACTCTATGTCATCTTGTTTTGAGTTGTTTTATACTGATGGATATACTTAGCTTTAGTATGAATGAACCCAAACCAGCTGAGGCAAGTCTTTGACACAGGTGGAGGTTGACAATAATCTTAAAATAGTTCCAAATTATGGGTCATAAAAATGGATACAATCTTGGAGTCCTTGTGAGCATCTTTTGTAGATAAGTATTTAGACCCAAACTCTTTAATGGTTGTATTTGTAGTCAAAAACACTATTGAGATTTCAAATCCAAGTCACATGGTTGATCATTTTCTTTTCCAATCGCTAACCAAGTCACTTCATGAAATGAAGTGTAATTGGACATCATGAGGAGGCCCATGACCCTCAGGAGGGAGCTGGTTCAGTGTTTCAATTCAAGAAACTACTTTCAAAGTTCAAAGGTAGGCAAGGCCAGACTATGGCAGCACAGTCCTCAAGAAGACTGATGTCATTAGCACTGGGTTTCAAGCCTCATCTCAACGACTGGGGTAACCCTTTGTGATTGGAAGATTTGGGGTGTAGGGCTTGGGTTCTGGAATAGCTGATGGTCAGTTTGTGATTTAAGACTGTAGTACTGTGGAAAAATTCTAAACTGCTGCCATCTCCTGGTCATTCCGAAACACACAGTTTAGCTCCAAATTAGAGAGAGAAAAAAAAAATCAGAAGGAAAAGGTAGGCAAGGGGAAATGGGGTCAAGCAGAGACATTGATCACTTTTTTCCTATGTAAAATCTGGGTCAAACCCAAATAAAATACAAGGTCTTCTCTACTGGCCCAACTCATTGATAAAAACTATAACGGGGGGATGACTGTATAAAACCAAACCCAACCAACAACACAGCCTTTCACTTTCTAATCAACTTACACTTTTTAAACTTTGAATATTTTTTTCTGTTTATCTAAACCTATAAATATTATAGAAGATTTTTCTAATACTCAGAAACCTTATTTCTAATGCATCTTATTCTGGAAATGTGGTTGCTTTTGCATTAACATATTTCAATTAAATTACTGCCCAAAATTCATACATAAAAGGTTGATTATATGAACAAATCAGTTTTCTACTAACAAATTATTGTTTAAAAAAGTCACATACAAATTTAACCGCATCAACAAAGCATTTTTCTAGATAAGCTAGAAGACCACAAATGCAGCTGTGAATTTCTCCATGCTGTGACACATCATTGGACAAAAGACAAGGAGAGGGGAGGTATTTTTAAATCAAGATTTTATGCTCTAATTTTCAACATCTGCTTTGGATGACTGTTGCCATTTGACAGACAGCATCTATCTCTGATCTTCATTTCACCTATGGCCTAATTTCTAGTTATTTTTGTCCTAATAGTTTTTCTATCCTAAGGTATCCCAAAGCATTTAACTTCAAGCCGTTTCCGTTTTCTGCAGAACCTTTTATTCAGGTTTCTCAGACCCATCCAGGAGAATACTCAGGCTTGGTCACCACATGTGCCTCTGCTTTCCTTCATCACTTCTCAAGTTTCTTGAATAACACTCTGCTCATGAGGGAAAGCATCCCCATGCTGACCTACATGTGTGTGCAAGCATGTGCATGTGTCTGCAAACAGACATAGATATGTAAGTGTATGTGAACACAGGGATTTACCATTCCCGTTGAATGATTATTTCTGATTTCTTAAATTGAAAGGGAGAGAAGTACAAGGCCAACTAGTAAAACTCTGTAGAGCATCCATTTCAGCCAAAGCAATTACTTTTGTGTCTTTTCTGTATAATTACACATTCTTTTTTGTTGCTGTTGTTGGGATTATGTGTGTCCATGTTCATGTATGTGCAGGTGTGTGTATGTGCATGCGTGTGTGTGTGTGTGTGTGTGTGTTTGAGTTAGAAGTTGGCATCTTCTTCAATCATTCTCTGATTTATTTTGGGGATGAACTCTCTAGATAACCCTGGAGTCCACCTATTCAGCTAAATGGACCAATCAGTAAGCTCCAGGGAAGCTTCTGTTCCCGTACCACCACCTTAGCACTAAATTTCAGGTGTACACACTTCCACACTGTCCCACATCTAGCCTTTTATGTAGCTACTAAAGATACAAACTCAGATTCCCATGCTCCTTCAGCAAGCACTTTACTGAACCATCTCTCCAACCCCTGATCATTTCAGATTGAAGGAGGAGGAGGAGGAGGAGGAGAAGGAGGAGAAGGGCTAAGACATCATGAGGTAAAGGACTAGGAAAGCAAGGGTAGCAAATCCACACTCAGTCAACTGTTGCTGGTGTGACACCTACATACAAGGCTGAGGATGATGATTATGCACAATGGGTCATAAAGCCTTTCTATATTGTAGTGCCAAATGTGGTAGAACACCTGTTTCCAGATGTCAAATCTTTACATACAGCTACAAGTACGTAAGTCTAAGGTCTTTTTATGAGAGAGATCAGGGAGGAAAGATTGGTCCATATCCAGGGAAATTCCTGGAGCAGCCCAGATTTAATCTCTATCCCTATCATAAGCAGCAACATTAACCTTCGATTCTCCTAGATTCTATTTTATTTATTTTGGTATTGAGGTACCACGGCATTCTACCAGAGAGCTATACTCATAGCCCCATTCTCCAGGATTTGAAAGCGACTATTTTAACACCAGGATCCCAGCTACAAATCAGGTTTTACCCTCCCTCCCCTACTGAATAAAATACCCAGGGTTGACTACAATGTCCAGATGAAACTTCCTATGATTAGTACAACCTTTATTCTTGACTCATTCTCTGGGAGTTCAAGGCCTAACAGCCAGGCAATGATAACTCACATGTCAACCCTAACTCTAGGAATGACGTAAGAGGAAGTAAGATAGCGGAGTGGAGAAAGAGAAGGGAGGAGTTCAGCTTTCCCCGCCAGCTCCCTGAGAAAAGAGAGGTTTGGGGTCAGAGGATTTGAGGAGACAAGCCTGAGGAGCTGACTAGGTGAGAAGTGGATGTGATTTGTTTCTCTGTCTCTCTGATATTTAAGCTTTTCCCCAATATCTGACTCCATTTTTATTATTATAATGCCAAATAGAATTTGTGCAATGTTGAATTACAAAGCTTTATTTCATCCCAAAACAATTTTATAACAATGGAACGATTCAATTCCCTACAGATATATGTATGAATAAATGGATGCATTTTACGGTATCAGGAATGAGACCCAGGAGTTTAAGTAAGTACTTCCCCACTGAGCTGCACCCACAGTGCTCATCCCATTGTTTTATATGACAGTCCTAGAGGCACTAAATGGCCCAGGCAAGATTATACATCCCACTGAATTTAAGACCCAGAACTTCTCAGCTAGGCTGACTTGAAGATGAGATATGTCCATTAGTGTTATAGCCTTAAACATATGAGTTTATAAACTATAAAATATTCAACAAAAACTCAAGTTTGAAAAACAAGTTATGCCCCAAGTTTTCTCTGCCATTAAAGAAGATAAACACCATTTCTGTGGTGTCAGTGGCATGGTTGGTACATCTATCTGCCTCCCCAGCTTTGTAAAGGAAACACTTACAGAACACAAGTCCCGCACAGTAGTGTCCTGAAGCATTTTCAATGTCTTCATGAACCGGGCTTCAGGATCCTGTGCATGTGCATATAGGAAATGCCTGCAAATCGAGGGTTCTGGGCTTGGGCTTTGCCTCCTCCGCTGGCAGTTGGGACAATGCTGACAGCAGACACAACACTGGGCAGGTATGATATGGCAGAGGCCTGTTGGAGAGGTGCTAGGAAGACCTGTGTCCAAAGAGATGGATTTGGTGAGGGGCCAGTGTCTATGAATTAAAGTCTTATTATGTGGGGGCTTGGGATTGCATTCATGTGCATAAGTCTGAACAGCAGCATCATGGACCTGCTTTACTTCTCTCTGTAGTCTCAAGACTGTGATATTCACAGGGTCACTTGGGCTGCATTCTAAAGCTGTTTCTTTATAGTAGGTCCCCAAGTCTGCAACACTCTGAGCAGCTGACACCAGACTGGAGGACATCTGGGTTGTCACACACCAAGTGTTGGCAGCATTTGCATCAGTGGGAGCATCTCCAGGTGGCTTATCAAGGAGGGGAATTGGCTTATCAGAGTTTTGAACAAGGTCACCTTCCCAGGGCATGGCTTCTATATGCTGCAGAGAGTACTGTGCTAGCCTCTCTTGTACCGGTGAACTTTGCTTGGTGTCAGGCCAGACCTTGTTGCTGTCCTCTGCTCCTGAGATCTCAGAGGCCACATGACAGAAATTGTTTAGAGTCTGATCAATCCCAGATGACCCCGGTGACTCAAAGTGGTACCTTTGTATCAGCATTTTTTCAGTACCCTTATGTTGCAAAGACCTGTCTTCCTTTTCTGTGACAGGAATCACCACGGTCCCCATTGTGTCATTGCATGTGGAAGTGACTGCAGTCTCATCAACACTCCCTGGGCATTCTACCACCATCATGGTCTTGGTTGGATCTGGGTCGAATATCTCTGGTGGCAATTCCGTGGTCTCAAGTTGAAGCTCTTCTTCTTCCACAGACGCGGAGACCTTTCCTTCCAAGATACTCCCATCATGCCTTGACATAGATGAACTCACCATGTTCTTGAATTTAGAGCCATTGGATTCTTGCTGAAAATCCTGCCAAGATGCTGGGCTATGACTCTGATCCCTTGGTTTGCTACCTCTACACTTAGTGGGACTCTGGTTACCTGGTAAGGAAGACACCTGCAGGAGAAACCAACATGGGAAAGAATCAGGAAGTTGCAGCAGTATTATATGCACTGTTACCAGTGACACAGGAGTCATAAGCATAGGCTGTAAACTTGAAATCATATTAGATGATTACTTCTCTTACCGTGTCTTCTCTATAATGTTCAGTTCATAATTTTAAAAAATCGAAACAGAAGAATAAAGAGAGAAGTGAGCTTCCTGGCACTTGGGCTCCTGTAATTTTATCATTCTCTGCCTACTGAATATTTATATGTGTGTATGTATGTATGTATAATAGTACATATATATGCATATACACACACACATATATATATTAACCACTTTCCATTTGTGGTGGGCACTTTAGTTTCATGCTTCCAGGTTCTTCAGGAGTGCAAGTATGATTGGGGTGGTTGATAGGAAAAATATTTATAGCAAGCATTCAGAGTCCTATTCCAATTCCTCCTACCTGGAGGGCCTGGGGCTCTGGGAGCTCCTCTAAAAATCCACTGCTGTCCGACTGACAGCTGTTTGTTCTGTCCACAAGGGTGCCTGTGGGAAGAAAGAGACCTGGAGGTTAGACAAGTGAAAGTATGCTGGCCACAAGGTCAAGAGCAAACCCTCTCTATACCTGGCACATTGGAGATCCTCTATGGTCTGACCATGAAGGACCCGGTGGGGGACTTTGAAGGACATTTATTTTCTGGGTATCATAAAGCTCATGTAACTGCATCTTCAGCTTCCCAATACAAGAGTAAAACATAGGTCAGTGGAATAACTTCTTAAAACACAATCTGGTGGACTGTGAGCTCAAAAGAAAAAAAATCCAAGGAGTTCACACACCCCTAAATGTCACTTTGATAAAACAACACATTTCTATATAATTTCTGTGCACATGTATTTTCTTTTTCCTTTAAACTTTAAATAAGTCTTTTCTTCTAACTTTTCCTGGACTCTAATTCTAAGACTATAAGCCCACCCCCTGGCATAGACTGTGGCATTTTTTACCATAACACACTGAACAGGGCAGAGAAAGAACAATGGTTTGTGGACAGGCTAGATTTTCAGGCATCAAATATACATGCTATGTTGTGTCGTGTTGTATTGGGCTGTGCTGTGCTGTGTTATGGTGTTGTGTTGTGCTATGTTGTATTGTACTGGGCTCTGTTGTGTTGTGTTGTGCTGTGTTAGGCTGTGTTAGGCTATGCTGTGTTGTGTTAGGTTATGCTATGTTGTGTTAGGCTATGCTGTGTTGTGTTAGGCTATGCTGTGTTGTGTTAGGCTATGCTGTGTTGTGTTAGGCTATGCTATGTTATGTTGGAGTTGAAAGAACAGGTAACTGATAGCAAGTCACTGTAATAAAGATTAACTGGTGGCATTTTATGTTGAGGCAGCCTCTCTGCAGGCTAGCTTCTAATTCACTATGTTGCCAAGCCAGAGATGGTCTTGTATATCTTATTCTTCTGTCTCTACCTCCTTGAGTGCTTGGACTACAAGTTTATACTCAGCACACTCTGTTTTATGCAGTGTTGTGGACCAAATTCAGGACTTTATGCACACTAGATAAATAATCTGTTAATTGAGTTTCACTCCAGCCCAAATTATTAGTTTTTTCCATTTTTATCTAGTAATACTTGCTTACACCAGAAGGTCTTATCTTTTCTGGGAAAAAAGACAAAATCTGAATTTGGAAGTTGGTCAAAAAAAAATGTGATTGTTGATGTGATGCTTAGATATCTGGTACTTAAATGAGAAGTACATAATTTTCCATTGCTTAGAAAGCTAACTGCTTAGAGATTTTAGCCATGGCTTAGGTGTTTCAGACCAAGTCTTGAGGATGCCTTTATTAACAGCATTGTGTTCTCCCAGTGGGCTATCTTTAGCCATGTGTCTGAAGGAGAAATGGTCTCTGCGGTGGTCCAGTCATCATCCCAGGCCTAGCTCATATCTCCTCCTAGCTCAAAGCAGGAAGGAGGATGCTGGCCCTCCTATAATTAGGAAGTACATACTACAGATTCTTTAATTTGGACTCAAAACATTTAAAAGCTGGGAATCAATTAACAGGCATTTTACAGCTTAACCTGCTGAGATAGGAGAACACCGAGGAAGTTTTGAGGTAACAGTTTGTCTGCCACAACCATCACTTCTTATTGTGTTGTTAAGAATAAAATATGGGGGGCTGGAGAGATGGCTCAGCGGTTAAGAGCACCGTCTGCTCTTCCAGAGGACCCGGGTTCGATTCCCAGCACCCACATGGCAGCTAACGACTGTCTGTAGTTCCAGTTCCAGGCAAACACCAAGGCAAATAAATAAAGTTTTTAAAAAAAGAATAAAATATGGAAATATTCACCCAAGATTGATCTTTAAAGAACTTTGGCTTTCAACAAGCTGGGGCAATAGAGACTAGAATTTCTTCACCTCCAGAGACACTCAGATATCGGGCAAAGCAAGTGAAAAGTAGGTGTTGTTGTTTTAGGACAGCAAACATCAACTCATGAGAGCAGTAACTAAGCAAGCTCAGTGACATGAGCTCCATTACCCAGACTTCTACCTCTATTTTTCAAGCCTCAGTATGGGAACAGGAACTCAGAGAGGTTTGGAAGACACCTTTAAAAAAGGAAGCAGAGTTAAGATTCTAGCAAGACTGACCCATATAGAGTTTGTTAGGCAAGGTAAGAGAAAAAAAAGTCCTATGGAGAAGGAGGTCTTGGGTCCCTCTTGAGATTAGCTTCAGCATAGGGGAGGACCCATCTGAAGAAATTGAAGGAAACAGTGCTCAGTCTTCACCCAGAGCCATGAATAGGACATGATTCTCACCTGCTATATGTGAAAACTATATAATTCACATAGCACAGGGAAGGTCCTGACTTGGCAGTGAGGAATAAGTAACCTGAGAATAACCATTGTCTGATTCTTCACGGTGTCTTAAAAATCAGACTCAAATGTGTCAGAGTGTTTCCTGGCACTCTGCCCTGGAAGTAAGCTCAAAAATAGCTTTTTAGGAATGCAGCAATACTCAGCACATGCACAATTAAATCTACACCACTTAGCATCTCCTACAAGATACCAGACATGTGAAATGTTTACTCACACTTTCAGTGCCCAGTTCTAAGCCTATGGTCACACAGGCGGCCCTTATTCAACATAGGTCACAGAGTACAACAACAAAAAGATGAAAATGTATGGGAAATATTTGTAGGTAAGAGAATTGGGAAGGAGATAAGAGTTGGTGGGAAGAAATAATCAAAATGCATTATATACACAAAGAAAATTGTCAATAAAGAAATATAATTAACCATTAAAAAGCAGGTAAATATGACCCCAAACAGGGAGGGAACAACCTGGCAAATATAAACCAATCAAGAATTGATGATGATGTTAGAATAATCAGACAAAAACATTAAGACACTTACGACTATATTCCATATGGCCAAAAGCCTAGGAATATGATGAAATGTGTTAAGTGCAGACATTGAAGGTGTGTGTATGTGTGTATGCATTGTGTATGTATATGTTTAAAGACCTAAATCAAATTAAAGATGAAAACTATGTTTATGATAGTTTATAAGTGATAAGAATAATAACAAATTAAAGATTGCAATAAAAAAGAATGAAAGAAAGGCATAACTATGGAGATAATTTCCAATCAAACATGGAAAATAAGATTTTAAGTGGTGAAAACCCACATCAGTGCACTCTAGAACCACTCTGAGTGGCTGGGTACACTAATGACTGGAAAATTCCTAAGAACATGGAGAAAACTTGAAATGACTGACAGAAACAAACCCTTAGCACACAGAACAGGTACATCAGAAACAAACACCAACAACAAAGAGAAAAGGCTTAAAACCAACCTCATATTACACACACAGTGGACAAAGAGAAGCAGAAGGAGAATTGGCTTTGAAAACAATCTGGGGAAAAGACAGATGAAGGACTCCTTTTGAAGAGAGACATGAAAGAGCCTCAAAGAAAGCATCAAACATTTAAAACCTCCTTTCAAAAGAAAATTGAAGGTGGGGTGAGAGGTGGGGAGCAAACCCAGTAGTTGAGTAGTTGCCTGGGCCTGGTGCTGTTAAAGCCCTGGGTTTGCTCCCCAGATGTGGGGGAGAATTGACTATGTAAAAAAATGATAACAATATAGTGTGGGATACAAAATACAAAAACACTCAAGTCTATGAAAATAAGTATTGTTATAACATGGAAAGAACTGGTCCAAAACAATGTCCCTAAGTATGACGTTCAATATTTATGAAACATTAACCCAAGAAATGGAATATTTACTTCTTACTTATAGATAAAAATAATGTTTACCATTTATTATTGGAAATTTATTTTATAATACTTAACTTCTGTAATATATTTAAGACTTGACTGATCTTATTATAATCAAACCCAACTAATATTAAAACTAGTTGGCCAAATACTAGCAATATGAAAGAAGAGGGGGTGATTTTTCTGGGTTAAAGATTTCAGTAGACGTAGGGAGGAGGGGAAGAGAAGGGGGTGGTGAGTTAACTGATAGGAACACAAAGAAGCCTAGTGAGCACCCACTAGTTTTCAAGCTAATTTAAAAATATAATATAAAAAAGAAATTTGAACACAAATTCTACATGGGTAGAAAGCGTTGCTCCAAGAAGACATTAGTTCTTAAATGAAAATCTCCATGCTGAGCTTGGGATACCTTTATAGATGAGTTAATGTCCAGAGACCCCAGAGCTGCCCCATCAACATGGGCTACTGCTATCATTCTTGGTTGTTCACCACATCTAGATGGTTTGACCCTATCTCTGAAGACACTACTCACTTTGAATGTCAGACATCTAGAAATCAATTTGTGCTGAACAGAAAACTCTCTCCATGATGGGTAGCTGATACAGAGCCAGAAGGTGCAATACAGGTTGTTGGGAGAGGAAAAAAACATCCATTTGTCTTGTCCAGATGTGGACCCCATGTGCTTTAATATTGCCTGCCTGGCCAGATGTGCCCACTGGAGCAACAGTGACATGGTAGTTTGGTGGGTAAACAATCTTTTTCTGATTGGATCTGAGGCTCGCCCTACAGGAAGGATTTCATGCCTCCTAATCTATACCTGGTCAAAAGTCCATGACGAGGGGACTCATAGTGCCCCAGAGAGGGAGCATACTAGCGTTGTTTGGCTAAATGGTCATGTGGTGAAACTGTTTTCTTAATTTTTATGTTTCTTCCCACAGATTTGTCTTGCTTGGGTAACAGCTGATGCAGAGACACCTAACTGGTTGAAACGTCAAGTACCAACACACAAGTGTTCAGCTGTGGATGAATTGTCTGTATTAACCTCTTCCTCCACTCCCACCCCACAGAACCAAAGGCTCAGGGAACATCACAGAAGAAAGACTAACAACATAATGGAAGAACTGGTAAGATGGGGAGGAGATCTGTGGAACGCTCATTTCTGGATGTGACATCCATCATTATTGCACATGTCAGACCCAGCCATGGTCACCTGTAAAAGATCAAAGCAGCCAAAATGCCAGCAATTTCTGCACGGATGGGAGATGAGCTATCTGAGTGCTGAAGAAGAGAGAATCACTCTCCTTTGTGGATGTGGACTAAATCGATTGCCTATGCCCTGGTGGATAGCCCCACAGCTATTTGCATATGGGCAGTATTTGCTCGATTAAGGGAAGTTTCTAATAAAAATGACAACAGGAAGACAAAGAAGGTGATGGGATAGTAGGGGGCATTGGAGGGAGGAGTGTCGAATGGATAGAATCAAAATACATTGTATAAGTGTAGGAAATTTTCAAAAAATAAATAAAAATTATTTTAAGAAACTTCTTCAGGTTTTGTTTTAAAGTTAGGAAGAAATCCTGCTATTTTGTCATTTATTTGAAAAGTGGGTAATTATTATGGTATACCATTTCAAAATCTTGGTGTAGATTTTTTTAATTAATTAATCTATTTTTATTTATTTATTTATTTATTTGTTTGTTTGTTTGCTTGTGTATTTATTTATTTTGCACATTGCCCTGACTACTTTTCCTAGAGAGTGTCTACTCAACAGCGAAGTGACAGGCCATTCAAGAGCACTTTCTCCATGCACTGCCCATTCCAAGCCACCTTGTGTGCTCTAGGGCAGCAGGTCCCCTATTTCTTCTACTCAGCTAGGGAGCCCCTGACAGGAGGCATTCAGTAAGCAGGACTAATTTCCACATCCCCTTCATTAACCCTGACTATAGCATTAAGAACAAAACATTTTCGGTAAGAGGTCTGAAGCCCTCGGGGAGGGAAGGCAGGGCAGGAAATGGAATCATTCCTTGGCGTGGAGGATTTGAGCCACTGTCAGGGAAAGACTCTTAGCTCACCTTTACAGAGAATCTCTACAGGATTGTCATTCTGGAGCAGGTGTCACAAGTGGGATGTGTGATGGTTCACAGCTGCTATTATCCCTGCCATGCTCAGAGGAAGGGATGTATTTGCCACTAAACCAAAATTTGTTCATGTCTGGTTTGTCACTAAAACCTGGTACAAATAGAAATACTTTTGTCCCTGAGATCTGCAGCTGAATGGTTCCAAGGAACTTCCACCCCACAGAATAAACAAGATTCTAGATACCCAAATCTCTACTCAAAATGTCATAATACTTGCATATATATATATACATATACATATATATACATATATATGTCCTTCCCTGCCACATTAATTAACATAGAAAGCTTACAATAATTTAAATGGTATGTAAAAAATGTTGTACTGCATAGTTTAAGGGACAGTAAAGAGAAAAGTCTATACATTTACTATATACAATGCATATTTCTATATTTCTAATAGTTTCAGTCCAAGGTTTGCAGATAAACAAAGCTCTTTTGAGTATGGAGGATTCAATGTAAACAGCCAAAAGCACTAAATGTCTCTACATCATAGGAGTCATTGTTCTAACCAGTGTGTATCTGTGGTGTTAACAACAGTTACCCTCCATGAACAATACTCATATAAATCACATCATTGTTACATCTTGCTTAAGTTAAATTAATGAAACTTAACAAAAAACCAAACTGAGATTTCACTTCCTTGGTGAAACTCAAAACACATTTGAGCATGATTCTCTCAGGAAGAGAGGGATTTTTATTTTGTGTTTGCTACCCTACAAGTGACAGAGGACTGATTTCTAAAATATATAGAGAACTCAAGAAACTAGAGCCCCAAACCCTAAATAACCTAATTAAAAATAGGGTTCAGAACTAAAAAGGGAATTTTCAGCAGAATTACAAATGACTGAAAGGCACTTGAAAAAATGCTCAACATCTTTAGCCATAAGAGAAATGCAACTTAAAACAACTTTGAGATGCCACCATTTGTATCAATAAACCAAAATCTATTGATCTTTTTTAATCATTCCTATATCATATCCTCCTCCCCCAATATTTTTTAAGAAATTGACTATGACCATTAATTATTTATAATGAAAGCAAACATTAATAAGTAATATTTTTGGGAAATTGGATGAAGCTTTTTTTAAATTATTTTTTGCTGTCAAAGGACAATGATGTCATGGGGTTTTGAAGCTGGATCATCTCAACTGGCTTCTTGGAAGCTGAGAATGTTTATTTAGGTGGCCTTGGCAAGTAGAACCACATTTGCCTAGAACTAATCTACAGGTTTTGATCTTTTGTGGAGACAAAAGCAGAAACCCTTTTTTTAAGTAGCATATTTTTATAAACAGATTTTAAAGTCAAGACATCTTTAAAATATAAGTATTGGTTTAACTTAGCAGCCTTAGTAATCAATTGTCTCTCTGTAATTAGCTCACTAAAAGTTAAAAAATTAAAAGAACACACAACAAACATAATCTAGACTCTTTGTTTATCTGTCATCTTTATGTGGCCTTTATCTTTATCTTTATTTTTATTTTTTAAGGGCTTTTTTTATCTTTTTTCTCTCTCTCTCTGAAGCCTATGTGTATTTTATATACATTGTACTCTATTTAGAGGTTTTGAGAGTCTAATTCTGTCTTATTGAGAATTTTTAATCATTTTTTTAACTCAAAGAGCTTTTAAAATGTCTGTATCACTTTAATTGATGACTTTGCCCTTTTTGGCCGGGTTTTAGTATGGTGGATAAGCTTGTGCAACTCTGTCGCTGTCTGCCAGCAACCACAGCGGACTCAGAAAATACTGCTACCAGAAAAAAACGTTTTTAACTTTTTTTTTTTCTGTTTAGTATAAGCAAAAACCTTAAATCAATCACACTTATGCCAAGCCTTTTGTGAAACGTATGAGTTTAAGCTGTGTGCCGCAGACGTGCCAGTTTTAAATTTTTGTCTGAACATTACACTGTTTTTGTACCATAAATCAATTTAAATGTGCAATTTAAAAAACCGTTTTAAACTTTTTTAGGCTTTATGTGGATGTTCGTGCCCCACGTTGGGTGCCATCTGTTGTAATGTGTTTTCTCCAGACCGTTTTGGGTCCGGGAGGTTTGTGACCTGGTGCGCACACAGCTGCTTTCAGACCCCAAAGAAATGAATCAGATGTTTATATTTAAATTGTTTGGCCCATATCTTAAACACATTATTAACTAGCTCTTTTATTTCAATTTAACCTATTTTTTATTAATCTGTCTACCACGTGGCTCTCAGCCCATGGCTGGTTGATATCTCTATATGTCTGTTCCTCTTAAGAGTCAGATAGAAAGTGACTTAACTCTACCCTTTTCCTACCTGGCTGCCTTTGATTCTCTATTTACTTCTTCGGTGCAGTATAGGGGCCCAAACAGTTTTTTATTTACATTATATAAAAAACAATTTACCACACACCTTACACCTTTCAGAATGGCTAAGATTAAAAACAAAGATGACAGCCTATGCTGGAGAGGATGTGGAGTAAGGGGAACACTCTTCCATTGTTAGTGGGAGTGTAAACTTGTTCAGCCACTCTGGAATGCAGTATAGGGTTTCCCAGAAAACTGGGAATCAATCTCCCCAAGGATCTAGCAATAACATTATTGGGCATATACTCTAAAGATGCACATTCACACTCCAAAAGCATTAGCTCAAGTATGTTCATAGCAGCATTATTTGTAATAGCAAGAACCTGGAAATAACTTAGATGCCCCTCAACTGAAGAATGGATTAACAAACTGTGGTACATCTACACAATGGATGTAAGCAGTAAGAAAAAATGATATCCTAAAATTCACAGGCAAATGGATGGATTTGGAGAATATCCTCCTGAGCGAGGTATCACAAACCCAGAAAGAGAAGCAGGGGATTTACTCACTCATTAGTTGACTCTAAGCAAAAGGCAAAGAACACCCAAGCTGAAAACCACAACCACTGAACAGCTTGGGATCTAAAAATTATACTTAATATAGTCTTCTGCTGTTCATTTGATCTCAACACCATTCATTCTACACAATGGCACTGTTACATATTTTTTTCTTGTCACTATATCTTATACTTTTATTAGAAAATAAAGTCCTTTTTTTAAAAAGAAAAAAAAAGGGGGGGAACTAAGGACAACCCTTTCTGAAAGGAGAAAGGAAGGTTACATGTATATTACTTTTCTGTATGTGTGAAGTTATTCATGCATTCTTTAGTCTCACATATGAATGTGAGTCAACATAATTTCGGATGTTTCGCTGTCATCATGCATTAACTCATTTTATGGCATACTTTAAAAACTCTAGGTTGACAAATTTATTTTGAATGTTTTGAACCTGAAATAAAAGTTTACCAAAAATAACTTTTTTTAAAAAAAGGAGTCAAATGTGTCCCTCCTGAATCATTCCGAGAGATTAAAAAAAAAATATGTAGGCCAATTTAAGATGTATTAGTTTCTTTAGGAGACTAAGATCTTTGCCCCTTACAAAGGGGTTTTAGTGACTATCAAAAGCTAGGTGCTGGTTTTTCTCATTTTAAACATTCCCGTAGAGCTGGCGGAGATAAGAAAAGATAAAGAATGAGAAATCACCTAGCCCAGGATGTCTATGATGGATTATTAAGCAAACAGACAAATACAAATGAGCACCGTTTATCACTGCCACACCCTCAAGTTAACACACTTGGAGAAGGGCTTGACTTCCGGAATAAGAACGTGGCTTTTGAAGAATAACAAAAGGGTTCCTAGCACAAATGGCTGTCCCATGCAGTCCCGGAAGCCTGCGAGATCATGCCTGGGAGAACTGGAGCAGGTGCCGACTGCCAGGGACTTCCTGTGGGCACTTAATTCCAAGGAGTCACAGCTTTGGCCCAACCTGCTAAGTGGAGGCCTTGTTTTTCTACTTTGCTTTCTGAAGTTTTTCTTCTTCGTCTTGCAAGGGCTCATCACCCTTCTGTTCTCACTATGCCCTGTTCTAAATCAATGAGATAAATGAGACCCTTCACCACCAAGAACTCTATGATGGTGTCTTCTTGTCCTCACCAACTGCTGGTTCCTCAACTCTGTCCATTCTACAGTTCAAAGAGGCTAAACTTTCAATATATTATGCTGACATTCTGTTAGAACACCCAAATAACTCATCTAGAAGATATATAGCCAGATCTACCAACTTTGAATTCCAATTCTCTCACTTAGGAGCTGTTATGCTATTAGAATGTTAATGCCCAATAATATATGTCTGAAACCACAAATACATAAATATCTTGTCTAACTACAGGGAAGTTCCTCCCAAGAAGCATCATTTTAGCTACTATGACTCATTACTATTGGTATAACTGTTAATTAACAATATTCATGACTATTGTGGCTAGCATTAATATTTATTAGAAATTATTTTTCACTGAGTGATTGTCTTCTGGGATTTAGATTTTATATCAGTAGGGCGAGCCCTGCCTACAGGGTTAACTCTGCTTTGGGAGAAAGACGCCTCGGGCACTTTGTCAAAATGTCCACCAGATGGCAGCATTAGACCAACCACGGAGGCACTAGGTCCCTGCCAAAACCCTCTAATTGGAGTCACCTTTGTGCACGGTATCACTAGTAAAAGCACCTGAGTTACATTGAAAATAGTCTGAGTTCACAGCATCTCAGGAAACACAAAGAGTAAGGAGCTGAAATGTAAATTGGAAGGAGTTTACAAGAAAGGGAGTATGCAGAAATCATACAGAATAAGAAACATTTTTCAACCTTAGACTTTGGCGTTTACCATTCACATCAATAAGTTCTACACTGCCTATTTAATTGCCAAGTGTCTAGCTCATTCATTGTCCCAGGGTAGACAATTCAATGACAGCTCAGGCTGAGTCACATGTCTCAGAACTGCTGTGGACTTACAGATGAAGCAGAAGCAGATGGTCTCAGGAGGGGGGAGGAAGCCCTAGATGAGCAGCGGCTGTTTCGCCCAATAGGAAGCCTGGAGCAGTGTTTGGACTGCAGTGGTTATCACAAAGGAATTTAAAATTTTTAATTTCAAATGCTTTAGAACATCTTTATTGTTCTGTCTTCAGGTCCCCACATCAGACATCAAAACAGTTACCTACCACTAAACACTGCAATACCTTCTAGAGCAGCAAACAGTTCTCAACTTGGGGATCCGGAGACTTGAGAGGTGGAGCAAATCTTTCACAGGGGATGCCTGAGAAAGTGACATTACAGTTTACAATGGTTTCACAATTACAGTTATGAAACAGCAATGAAAATAGTTTTATAGTTGCACATCTCCACATGAGGAACTGTACTTAAAGGTCTCAGCATCAAGAAAGCTGGGAAATACTGTTCTAGAGGCTTCCTTAGAGGTATTATTCAGCTCATTTACACATTCTGCTGATAAGAAATTGCTCCTATGTGGCAGGAGATACAAAATTTTACAAAATGTTTCTGTAATAGAGATTCCGATCTATAGCACAGACCATGTATGCCTTCTCTGGAGATGACTGTCTAGCTTTACAGGCCTTTTTCCTCACCTGTAGGGTCCCTTAAGTCCATCCTCACAGGAAAGGGTTTCCAGGCCGTTTGTCCTTTGTACGTTTGAATAAGCTCTTAGCACAATTTGCTCTCAGACCAAGCCCTCACATCTAGCTTCAGGAGCTGAGATGCTGTCTAGTCAGCGTGTAATAGAAAAGAGTGATCCTCTTCTCCCTCTGTGTAGTTCAGTTTCACACACATGGGTCAGTCAGAAATGTGCCCTTAGTGTTGGGTTACTCTGAGGTCTGTCCTTGTTTTTAAAACTCAATAAATGTCTCAGTTTGCACCCTTGTGAGATTTGTTTCAGCTCCTGTGAGATGGATCGTTGGCAGTTAGACTTCCTTTCTGAAACCTATGTCATCTCTGGCTTTCCCAAACATTCCTGCTGTGAGTCATGTCCTTGCTAATATGATGAAAAGACAGGGCACAGAGGCAGAGTCACAGATGTTCATGGGAAACCCTTCATTCATAAGAAATATATACCAGAACCTCTTGGGTCTTATATTGCCCTAGACACCCACAGTGTCAGCAAAGAGCCTGCTCTTCTGAGCTCATGTCTGCCTTGGCTCTGTTCCTGGAGTTGAAGAAAAGATGGTATGTTAAAGGGTTTGGGAAACCCTTTCTGAGACAGTTAGTGCTTCTACCCATGCCAGAAGCTCCAGGGAGCAAGTTTCCTCTGTAGAGGATGTCTATAGCACATCTGAGAGCATCCATGAGCACTCAGAGGATGCTCTGCAAGCTCTGCAATCTTAGGGTTTTTCCCTCTCCTTTTCTCCAGATTGCACCAGATTCAGCAGGTTTTTCCTTCATTCTTTAGTCAGAATAACTACATTTCTTAGTCACTGGGAAAATATTATTTCTCTAAAATAAACTTATTTGGCTTGATATCATTAAGTATTAATTAATAATTTACTATTATAACAACAGTACACCATGGTGAAGACTCCTTAGAAGATGAAAAAAAACTTATATAATCTGATCACATGGGAAGATAATTCAAGTACTTCTACGTACTCTAGCTCAGTGTGTTATCACTGAGCATACGTGCACATGAAGTGTTATCAAGTAATAATGTCAACTTCATAGCCTCCTCTTTTTTTTAAAGTAGTACACTGTACCTTTTTCCTATGCACAATTTCTAAAATGTGTATATGTACATGAAAGCACTTAAAATTCTGAATTGAATTCTCTCTTTTATGCTTTTCAAAAACATGGAAAGACAACTTAGTTTCTGAAACTATTATTCTTAAACTATTACTTGTAATAGTTGTGAATTAATGGCATTTAAAAAGTGTACTATTTAGCCCAACTACAAACCCTGTAAACTACAATAGTGGCCTGCCTTCAAGATATACCCACTGATGTAATAGTAGCACAGTTGTTAGAGGAATAACCAACCACTCTTCGATTAGATTTATGCACACTTGATGAAATGGAACCTATGCCTGGTATTTTTAAGAAGGTCAAGAATTGAGACTAGATAGGTCATGAGCACTAGGAGAAAACCAACTATTATTCTACTAAATAAACATAGCAATAAAATAACTCCTAATGGCATATTGTTGTACCCATCAGTGCTTATTCCTTATCAGAGAAGCTTTTTCTTGCACTCAAAGTAATTAACATTCTCAAATGGACAATGTGCAGAGAGTGAGAGACTTTGAAATGATCAGTCTTATATGGCACATTTGCATCAAACTCTACCACTCAGGCCTCAAGGATCAATGAGCAAGAGGAGATGGAAAGATTATAAGAGCCAGAGGTGCTCAACAACTCCAAAGACTTCGCATTTTGTAGACACAAACTCATAGACTGTAACAGTATGCACAAGACCTGCACAAATTCAAGCAGGCAAGAATCCCGGCACCGAGAAGGGAGAATGAACACAGTCTCTTCCCTAATCAAGAAACCACTTGCAGCTTCTGGGAGAGGGAGTTAGTTTTTCTAAGTTGAGTACTACATCCCACACATGCTTGCTACCGGGTTAACACAAAATGGACTCCATGCTTTCTGCTTATTCGTGCTTTTTTGTTTGTTTGGCTTGGTTTGGGTTTGGGCTTTTGTTTTGTTTAAAGAGAGAGAAAGAACATGAAGTTGGGCAGGTAAGGAGGGAAGGGAAGAGGTGGGAGGGGCTAGGGGGAAGAATATGATCAAACTATATCATATAAAATTATTTAAAATATTTTTTAACTATCTAGAGTTCATCTTGCAATATTATCTGATAGATATTTATTTATCTATTTTTGAAACAGGGTTCCTCTGTGTAGTCTTATGTAACCCTCTCTGTAGATCAGGAACTCACAAAGATCTACATGTTTTTGTCTCCTGAGTGCTGGAATTAAAGGCATGTGTCACCATTGCCCAGCAAATATTTATTTCTTAAATCCTATCTCTTTAAGAATGAAAATGAAGCATTTCCTCTAGTCTTTATTTAATACATTTTTGTACATAATTTTAAAAGTGCACTGTTTAACTGTCCCTACTTGAATTTTCATATTTTTGGTATATATTTGCTCATTCAATTATCTTTTCACTTTGCTTTCTTATCTTACATGTACATCAAATTTTAATGAACTCTAAACCACTTTCTTCATCAGATAGATTTACTTCTTCTGTCATGGTTATTATGTGGTGCATTTGGTTCTATTGCTTTTGATTTTAGGTGAATATACTTTTGTGACTGTGGTGGACATAGCAAAAGCATGTTGCATTGGATGAAAACTCAACCAGTTTTGTTCTGAAAATCAGCACCATGTCTATGACCATCCCATCCTGAATGCCTCCAATTTAATCCAAAAATAAGCACCACTCTTAGCTCAGATCAGTTTTTCTGTAGAGTTGGAATGCAGTCTGGGGTCTCTGTCAGCTGAGCATACTGTCAGCTCTCCCTCTCTTATGAGATGCAGAACACAAGTCTCACTTGACATCATTCTATAGGTATATTTAAACACTGACCACACTTTTATGCTGATGTAGAGCTGGCATGTTTTACATTCATGTCCTAAGTGTGTGAGTGGATGGGTCACAGTGTATGAGCAGAGACTAAAGAGCATCAGTCTTCCCCTTCTACCACATGGGTTCTGTGCATCAAACTCAGTTTAGCAGATTTGGCTGCAAGTGCCTTTCTTTACTGAACCATCTTGATGGCCCACCAGGATGGATTGGGCGGCATCACAAACAGCTGTTGTGGAGACTTAATGGAAGGTGTAAGAAGATGCTAACCACTCTCTATACCTTTGGCACTCCAAATTTGGCTATATTATCTCTTGTCAATGCTTTCTCTTTTGCTAACTGTAGTATATTTATTTGATTAAGGTTTTCTTCTGTTAATTCAGAAGACACATGGTGTGTTATTAATTTTCATTACTGGTACTATAAGAGTCATATGATTTCAGATACAAGTATTGTTATTGAGGATCAAGCAAGTCTTGACTCACAGCTAAGCAGGTCTCTTTGACAGTTTTCCTTCTGTTATTAGCTTTCTGTAGTGTTTTCTACAATTTCAGATGTATTCACTGTCCCTCTTGATATTTTCTGTTTAGCAAATAGCCACTGTCACCTGTGTGACTTCCAGAGAGCTGAAAGCCTTTGGAGGCTGCCTTGCACTTACTCTCACCCAGGCTGCTGATTTTAGTGGACCCTGGACATTTCTTTTCCAGAAGCAAAGGGTGGGCTGCCTCCCAGGCTTTTGCTTATACAAACTATTGCATCATATGTCAGTCTGGAAGTCTACAGATTTCTTGAGTCATAAAATGTCCACAGTAAAGCACAATTAACACAGCTTTGCATATCCTCTGTCATCTGATGTGGGGGTTTGCGGATAGGTGACTGAGCTAGAAAAGCCTTCTTCATTGAGGCCAGGAAAGGACCATTCTGTTTCTATTTTTCAATATCTAGTGTATGCTGCTTTCTTTAGCACCTTTTTATGATATTTTCTTTTTAAAAAATGTCATATCAGCACTCCTTGAAAACTCTTTAAAAAGACTCTTCAAAGAAATTTAAGCCAAAGAGTGACCCAGTTCCTGCCCTCTCTTCCTACACAAGATATGTCCCAGAAGGAGATCAAGAAGCCATAATAAAATGAAATAATCCAGGAACAATTGGCCATGGACCTCGAAATAAGGCAAGATGGAATTTTAGTCTAGATAAATCTTCTGAAAACAGAACAGTAGATGAATTTCTTCTTTAAACAGTACCCTCTTTGTCCACATAAACAATACTTCATTAACCATTCTGAAATAAAAACAAAGAAGAGATCCAATTTTGAGTAGTAAGTCTGATTCCTGGCCCTGGAGGAATGTGATATAATGATAACTTTTAATTTAGATCTAGATTTGTCCCATATTTCAAAACAGAGTAAGGGGTTCCCAGGACTAAATGAGTAGAGAATTAAAATTCCAACTAAATTGATACTATGAAATTTTAAATTTCCCATTATCTCACATAGTGTTATTAGTTGTAATTTTATTTTCTATATGGACTCACCTGCTGCACTTCTAGTGGTAAACAGTCCACATTTTTGTTCTCTTGTGAAGCAGATTGAGAGATATTGCTGTTCAAATTAACTACTTGATTGCCAAGTTATTCGTCAACTGTTTAAATAGTAAGAAGAATTTTTCCTCTTACATAGCATTCCAGTTCATCAAAAGCAAAAATCCAAGATAGAATGGAGAGAAAAACAGTTGAAAGGCTATTGCACAAACTCTAGTTAGCATAGAATGAAAACCTGGAGCCAAATATTGGGGAAAGCTGGAATATCAGAGAGGAAACAGACCACAGTCAATTCTCACCCAGCCAACTTCTCATGCTAAACAGGATAAATACTATCTTCAAGGGTCCTGAGCCTGACTGGTCAATTCTAGAGAGCTGAAGAATCTGTCTTTTTCTGCCTTAAATATCTTCCCCACCCAGCTGTTTCCCTTCCTGGTTCAACCCTGTATCCTAATCCTAAAGTTAGGACTAAAGGTGTGAGCTATTACTGCTTGGCTGTCAGGTCTTGAACTCACAGAAATCCAGAACGATCTCGATCTCCTGAGTGATGAAATTAAAGGCATGGGACACCACTCTCTGACCTTTGTAGCTTGACTGTGAGTGATTGTGTTTTCTGATATTCCTGGCTGTTTTTTTTTATTAAATATACAATATATTACCACAGGTAGTATAATAAAACCTGGAGCCAGATATTGGGGAAAAGCGGAAATATCAGAAAGACAGGGACTAAATCACAGGATTTGGATCAACTTTTCTAGTACTACAATTAAAGTTGAGTGTCACCATCACTTGGTTCTGTTTGGCCTTGAACTCAGAGATCCAGAAGATCTCTGCCTTCTAAGAGATAGAATTAAAGGTGCAAGTCACCATTCCCCGCTTCATGGTTTGGCTCTGTGGGTGGCTCTGTTCTCTGATATTCCAGATTATGTTTATTAAATACACAATATATCACCACACAAGGCTAAAGAACTAAGGTTTTCTTCAAGCTAAAGGCAATGACTCTGCTTTTCCTTTGCTATGTGGAGACCTTGGGCTTGATTCCCAACACTACATAAATGAATAAATAAGTACATATCAAGTTTCATATGTCTTCTCTAGGTGCATTCTAAAGGACAACTACAAACCCTTGGCATCCTAAAGAGTCCGACTGTGCCTTAGGTATTTTCTCCTTATCCTTCTGTGTCCATGTCACCACCCATTCCTGTAATTGTCTGCCCTGGCTTGGGTGTTCAGTCAATGGGAGATGCCCATAGGCGTAGAACCCTGACGGACAGGAGGCAGAACTTAGACTGTACAGTCATTGAATTCACTGCTCCCCCTCCAGGATGCCTTCAGGAAATGGCTATGCATTCATGAAAGGAAAACCTGTGGGTCTCTCTTCAAAGGTCCTTCACAGCCTTCTGCTATTCTATCAGACATTGGGTTTTGTGATCCCACAAACCTACAGATATCCCTATTTCTTGATAGTTCCCCGAATCTAGTGTCAGCAAATAACTCCCTTTTAAACCTTTTAAAAACATTTGATGGCCTTTGAATACTTTTCTTGCCTGGATGTTATGTCTAGAAGAACAACTGGAAAATCTAGAATTGGGGAATAGTGTGTGTATCTTTCAACCATAATTCAAACTAATCTCCTGTTTAATAACAAGAAGCTTTGCAATTTTAGGGACGTTAACTCACACCAGCTTAGAGGAAAGATAGAGGGTGGGCTGAGACCTGCCCTCTGTATCTAAATATGAAACCCTTTCATCTCTATATCACTTAGCTGTTTATATTGTTATAATTCTCTAAATATCATTGATGTTTCCTTTTTTATACTACTTATACTCCTAGTCACTTTTTGTTCAGATAAAATATATTTGTATATTATTGGTTATTTATATAACAATCACTGCTTGTTGATTGGCTACTGTGCAGGACCAACATGGACAGTGAAGCAGTGTGAAAGACAGTGCAGCCACTGAGGAGCTCACCCAGCATGGGAGCTACACATCTAAGGAGAGATAGACAGCAATAGAAATTACTGTGATTGCCCCTTTACTGTGGTCTTATAGTTATAAAGGCTATCCCCAGAATATGGTTCCCAGCATATATCTTTTAGAGAGTGATAATTCACAAGGAATATCTCCTAAGGATTGAGATTAAGATTGCTTATTTATAAAGTTGGATGACCAACCCTGCCCCAGAAGACTTCCCTCATTGGTTCATCCCATAAGAATGCACCAATGGCATGCTTATTGTGTTCGCATGTCTCCTCTGCACATGCCTTCAGACTAGTGCTCTCAAGCGAATTCTAAAGATGCTTATTACCAAGTATCCTGGTAATCCTGCTTGGCTTTTTGTCAGCTTGACACAAGATAGTGTCAAATGGGAAGAGGGACCTCATTTGAGAAAATGTTCACATCAGATTGGCCGTTGGGGCATTTTCTTGATTGAGGTTGGATTGGGAGGGGCAGCTCACTGTGTGTGGTGCCACCCCTTGGGAAACTGGACCTGGGAATTATAAGAACACAGACTAAGCAAGCCATTAACAGTGAGTCAGTAAGCAGCACTACTCTATGGCCTCTGCATCAGCTTCTGCTTCCAGGTTTTTGCCCTGACTTCTCTCAGAGTTCAACCAGAGAGTTGTCAGATAAAATAACCTCTTTTCTCCTTCAGTTGCTTTTGGTAGTGGTGTATTATCACAGCAATAGAAACTCCGAGTACAACACCAAATAAAGTTGTGGTATAAGAGTCTTAACCTGTGTCCCTTTAACACTAACTCTTTGCAGAAGAATTGCACTGACAACCAAAAAGTTGTTTGAGTTCCAAAGAGGGCAAAGTATTCAGAAGAGAAAACATGAAGAACTGCTATTGAAAAAATAGCAGATTAAACCACTGTGTTGCCCTCTATGGCACCCATAGTACCAAGAGAAGCACAATTTAGGAAGAACAGTCACCAACGTTGAGAGAGCAAAGCCTAAAGAAAATGTATTAGAGAACTGTACCTAGGAAGAGCTGCCCAGCTAGGACAACACACAGCAATGGTTCTCAACTGTCCTAGAGCTGTGTCCACAGTTATTTTTGTTGCTTCCTCATCACTGTAATTTTGCTACTGTTATGAATCATAAGGCAAATACATCTGACATGTGACTGCTGTGAATGGGTTGTTGAACCCCTAAAGGGATCACAATGTACAGGCTGAGAACTGCTGATGTACCGTGCAACTGGAACTTAATGCGCACAGTAGCCACTGATGCAAAGTGACTGACTTCAGAGAAACAATGTGAGTATCTTTAGCTTCATAAAGCATGTTGTATTGACCTGGACGATGCTCTGGTCTCTTCTGGATTTTGCACTTACACAAAGAGAACTAGAAGAAGCAAAAACTATAGCAGATTTTAAGATTGATTTTTTTTTTCTTGGCAGAACATGTTTTTGCCAAGTTTGCAACCCACTTGAACTTCTGTCTGTTCTGTGATTTTAGAATCAAGTTGGTTTCCTTTTAAGATTGGAAAAATCATAGATTTAGACCTAGTTTTAAAAACAAGTCTTAAAGTTTCCTGAAGATTTTTATCATTTCTAAAAATCTATAAATAAAATATCTTTTTAGCATCCACTAAATTTAGTTGAACCTAAAATATTGTCTTTAATTTCAGGTGAGATTCTGGAAAGGCCTGAGAGGTCGTATTTGGTCCAGGTACTGACTTTTCATCCAGGTCTGCAGATGACGGACAGGAAATAAATAATCACAGGTAGAACTTGACACTTCTGCCTTAATTGCATCTCCTCTACCTTAAGCTTCAGATTGGAGCACAAATATTCCCACAGGCAAGTAAAATAACAGATATCCGTCTTGCACGGGTAACCCACTATTTCCAAGGTTGAAATTACTAAGATATTTTCAAGATTTACAGGGACACTATAATATACAGACAGCATATATGGTGTTGTTCTTGATCTCTGGAGTGGCAGATACCAGTTCTACCCTCCATTTTACAGGAAGAATAGACACAGGCAGATCATTCTATGATGAAAGAACAGCCACATTATAGGAGCATGCTTTTCTTCTTCTGGGGACCACAGACTTGATAGGTAAATGCTCTGCAAAGCAGATTGCTTCCTGGGGTAACCCTCATAGCAACTCAGTTTCCTAGGTTCTTGTATGGAATGGAAGAGACTCTTCTGGCCATAGGGAACAATGACCGTGTCCTTTCACCCAATGGGTATGAGAAGAACAGAGGAGGTGACCAATCAACCTTGACTTGGTTCATCCTACCTCTTGCCATCTTCCTGATTCTCTGATTTAAAGCCAAAGCTTGATCAGTTTCCCCTAAGAAAGAATGAGAGACTAAACCTCCCCTGCCTCCCTGTGCATCCCACTGAAAATTAAGTTCTCCATCTTCCTCCATTATTTATTTCTGAAATGAATGACAGAGCTTGCTATGTTGAGGTCCTGGGCCTCGGCCCTAGGAATCCAGTACAAGAGAGTTTTACTTCTACAAAATAACTATAAAAATATGCTTAAAGACATTTTTGAAGCTTGCTTTATTTTTTAACTTAAAAAGGAAACATGTTTCATCTATGGACCTCTCAGTATTTGACATACATCCCAGCACAAAGTCGAATGCTAGAAGACAAAAATGCTATGATGTAATGGAGTTGCCAGCCAGTCAGGGTCACAGGTAGCTCACAAAGACTACACTGGAGTTGTAATTATTCTCAGCATTTGCAATGCAACCCCAGTGCAGAGAGAAATTTCAGGAATCTGCTTTAAGTCTTTGGCTCAAAGACTTTTCCAGCAAGTCCAGCTACACTAAAAAGAAAAGACCCTTGGGTGCATTTGTATTATAATACAGATCAGCTAAGAAATGGTCTCACCCAAACATGTATGGAACTAGCGTGTTAAAAGTTGGACATACCAAGATGTCCAGATTGTTCCCCCAACCCTCACTGCAAATTATGCTACTGGTCCTTGTAGGGTCCCATTTCAGGGACCCATGTACATAGCATGGAAATAATTGTTGTATGTGGTGTCTAACATGTAAGTCTCAAGTTTGTATGTCATGGGCTAGTTATAAAATGCTAGAAATTTATTCCTGTCAATCACCTTCTCTGCTAAATCCATCACTGAATCATTTCCTGTTGTTATCATTCAAATGAGAGCAGTGTTCTATACCTACAGAGGCTATGGGACAGATGAGGATCTTCCTCTCTAGGTGGACTGAGCACAGGATATCACTCACCAGGCAGCTCTGCCTAAGATGCCAATGCTTTAAGAACTAACTATGTTAATGAACAGATTACATGGGGGTGGGGAGCTCTCACCTACCACATGGAACTCTCTCTGGGAGGGGGGTGCTCCCCATGGCTATTTACAGCTTTATTATGTTACCAAGGAGTAGTTTGTTTTTTAAAAAAAGATAGTTATTTGAAATGTAAGTAACAAGAAGGTTTGAAGAAAACACAATTATCTAGATGGAAATACCACCAGGACATCCACGCTGTACTATCTCAAAATTACAATCAATCTTTTTTTTTTTTTTTTTTACAAATGTAATACTTGGGTGTGGAAAGGCAAAAGGCAGATAAAAATGATCTGGGTCCTGGTAGGTAGATTAGAAACAAGTCAAGGTTTTTATGATGCCAGTACATGAATTCTAGAAACCTTTTTGGTCTTGTGTGATTTGATTGTGTTCCTCATTCATATGTACCTAGTCCTCAGGGTGATTCCACAAAACAGGTCATTGAAAGCTACTCGCTAAGGCATCTTGAGGGTCTTTCCTTGGCTGGTTTAATGTAATGGGAAATCAATAAGATATATCAATAATGAAATACTTGGCCCTTTATTAGTGGATGCAATGGCATGCAGGTAAGTTACTTCCTTCTCTTCCTGTTGTATTTTCCACTCATTCTTCCTCCTGATGACACTTCTTAATGGGTCTGAACTTCTTAATCTCTATCCGAACACAATCCATGGCAAGTGGTCCAGGTAGTTTGTAACTTAAATGCTAGGATCTAAGTGTTTACAAATGCAATTATTAAAAAATAGTAGGTACCAACATATAAATACTATTTACTACTCCCTTAGGGATAACCTAAATTAATAATATTTTACAATAAGAAAACAACAAAAGTCATATTAGGAGCCATGATCAAGTTAAGATATTAGCATTATCTTAATAAGAAACTGTTGCCTTCCAAATTGAAGAAATGTCAATTATTTGTGCTTGAAGAAAAGTAGGTTTCTCATATTATTATCAGAAACCGTAGCAATGAGAGACATAGCAGAAAACTAAGAGTTTTCAGTAAAGCCCAACACACTACTTCTGCTGTCCATACATGATCAGCAGTAGCTATTAACAATGGATTTTTTCTTATATAAAAATGAAAGTCTGTAAAACAGCACGCATTTTGCCTTTAGCGATTAAGAATTTCCTTTGTAAATGACTTGTTATTTCACTATGCTAAAAGCATTTCTAAAAGCTGTACATTAATGATCATTAAAGATGGAATCATACCTTTGTCCAGAAAAAATGGCATGGGAAAATTTATGTTACTTTCAATATAAATACATATTACAGTGGCCCCTACTTATCCATGGCTCTGCTTTTTGTACTTTCAATTTTCACAGTCATCTTTAGGTCTGAAAATGGAGTACAAAAGACATTTTAAAAGCTAAGACTGAGACAGAAAGAAGGGGGAAGGCATATTCATGGGGGGAGGCATATTCATGTACATTTTGCTATAGTTATAAAATTATATATAGTTATAGTATATTGTTGTAGCATATTATTTTATTTTCTTACATTGTCTAGTTTATATAATAAAATTATTATGCGTATTATACACAATGGTTTGGATAAGAAAATGCCCCCCATTTAACCTCCCCATAAATTTGTGTATTTGGTAACTTAGTCCTTAGTTGTTGGTGTTGTTTGGAGAGGTTATGGGCCCTTTAAGAGGTGGAGGTTTGCTAGAGGAAGTACATCACTGTGGGTAGGCTTCAGGAGTTCATAGCCTTGCCCCACTCTAGTCCACATTCTGCTTTCTGCATATGGTTGGAGATATAGTCTCTTAGCTTCCTGCTGCCAACCTTCCCCTCCATTATAGATACTTCCTCTGCAATAGTAAGCCCATATAAACTGTGTTCCATCAGTTTCTTCTCATATGTATTTAATTATTGTAGCAGAAGAGTAGCTACTCTACCATATAAAGGAAAAAAGGCCTCAGTTAGGTGTCTTCATATCTCCCACAGATCAGAGGGGCCTGATAGAATGATAATAAAAGCTGTTGTCCTGTTCACAATTATTGTCCTTGAAAGTCTATGTAGATTGTAATCTTAACAGTAATTCATGAAGATGGGGGCTTTGGGGGCACTTATGTAATACATATGCTGAGGTTCTAAGCCCATGATTTCCCCACTAAACCATGTTAGATCAGAACTATTCCTGAACTACTGCTGTGACAGAATACTTAACAATGGCAATGTTGGGAACTAAGAGTTTACCACCATTTGAGGGTCAGTCTGTTATGACAAGAAGTCATAGCAGGAGTATGAAGTAGTTAGTCATACTGTGCCACAATCAGGAAGCAGAAAGTGATGACCCCTGATGTTCAGTTCACTTTATCCTTTTTATTCAGTCTAAGACCTCATTCTACCGAATGTGCAGCCCACAGTTACGGTGGGTCTTTTCACCTCTATTAACTAAATCTAGAAACCCTCCCTCAGCCATGTACAGACGTTAATCTCCTAGGTGACTGTAGATGCTATCAAACTGACCTTATTAACTATCACAGCATGCATATCAATCTGTTGGTATTGACCATTCAGTCTTGTTTCTATGTCCAAAGAAGAAATTAAGACACATCGGATGTAAATTTAGAGAACCTATTTCACTTTTTTTTTTCAAAACAAAATTCTGATTGTGGTGATTTCTAGAAATTTTTTGACCAATGCATACTTTAGAGGAGTTAGGTTAATTGATCTGAACTAAGTTACATTCTCCAGATGACCTCACAGAACCCTTAGAGAAAGCATTATTCTTTCTGTTGGCCAGTGAATGTGGAAGGCATCAGAGGTGGGCCCAAGACTGATGTGCAGCCTTCATCTTTGACACTATCTCAAAGAATAAGAAAGTCTGTCAAGAGGACTCAGTGATGAGAACACATAACAGAACCTCCAAGTCTGCAATCATCTCAATGCTTGATTCTAAATAGGTAAATTAAAATGATAGTGGCATTCAGTGCTCCCTCCTCACAGGGTCTTACAAACCATCTGAGCAATCATCCCTCTCTATTCCAGCACACTATGACTTTCTGTTCTCATATATATTTTATAATCTTTAAGAATATCTTAAGTTTTAATTGATTACATAAATTCATTGTATACCAGGAATGATCCCAGGGTAACAGGTATACATTACTAAACAAAATCAATTCATTCATGAAGTTGAAATATCTATCAAATGTTTATATTTGGGGAGGCCTAATATTTTCATCTCAGTTCTGAAAATTGCATGAGTTCAATAAATATTTGTTAAACTACTAGAAAAATATAAATGTGAAACTCAGCATGAAGTTGTCTTTTAAAAATGAGCTATGGGCTAGAAAAGTCATGGAAGGGGAACCTACAGCCACCACTTTATTACATCTGCATGATATACTCTACATAATTTTCCTCACACTCACAAATAAGTGTATTCCTCCCCCACTGCCAAGGAAATGTCTCTTTGCAGTAGACAGAGAACACAGAAAACCACAACCAATCAAAATGCAGAGTTGGTGATCCCAGTCCTAATGGATACAGTTACAAAACATTTCCCCCACCAAACGCTCAGGGAACAATACCAAAGAGGGGATGGAAAGACTGGAGGAAACAGAGGACCAGGGAGTTTGCTGTGAGGCTGTGTTTTTTAGAGACATCAGAAGCTACACCCCTAAAGTCTATGAACTGAACAAGAACAGCAACAACAGATATGCTAATGTGGATGTTGGAAAGCCTAGGCAACCTCAGCCCTACATAAAGATTCACTGGGAACTAAGAAGTGATCAGAGTGGAAAAAGTAGTCTTTTCTTGGGAAGAGCACACCCAGTTGTCGAATACCAAATGGTAAGCCCTAAAAACATATATAAGTGATGTAATACAGACTGAAGGGTTTAATTTAGGAACATATCTTTATATACATGCATGCAGCAAAAATCTAATGAGAAAAAGAGGCCATGACTTTGAAAGGAAACAAGGAGGGTATATGGGATGGTTTAAAGGAAGGAATAAAGAGAAATGGTATAATTATAACAACCTTAAAGTTAAAAGAAAAATAAATTATGGAGATAAATTGAGCATTACTTTGATTTCACCCCCATGAACGTACCCTAAGCAACAGTAACTCCTTCCAAGCTTTGAAATATAGTTGTGCTGGGAAGCATTTATGGATTCTTACTTTTGTTGTGTACGATGATATCAGAAGTTGTATAGAATGTTAGCATTAGATGGTTTAGATTAAATAATAATCTAGCACTTCATGTTTCCTAAGATCAAAGACAAAAGTGTATAGTGAAGAGATCCCCAAATGCTGATATTCTACAAATAAGCTGCTTGCTCTACAGCAAGTCACTTAACTCCTCAGAACCAAAGCCCAGCATAAGAAAATGCTTATAGTTCTGACTTTATAATCTGTGGCACATGGGACTAGAAGGTTAAAAAAAATAAAGCACAAAGATACTAGAAAACCGTGAGGCTTGTGTGAGTAGCCAAAGTAGTATAAATGCCACTTAGCATGGTTACACTCTGAGCAGAGCAAAGAGAGTTCCAATGGAGATCTGCATTGCTGAGATGCCTTTCAAACCCGAAAGGCAGAGTGCTGTTGAGTATACAGCATAAATATAAACATACTCACAGGATCTGGCTTTAGAGTGAAATACAACAGACTGTTGATCATATGGGGATTTAAAGGAAAGGTGGCCTTAAACAAGAATATCTTTCCTTCTGGTGTATCTTGCCACCAGATATTCTACAAGTAGAAAACTTTAAAGCCACAATCCAGTAACAATCAGGTAATTATAATAAACACACAGCCCTGACTGAAACGTAATTAGATAAATTACTTTATAATAAAATGAACATAGAATAGAGTGAACACATATTTTGTTTCATGCTTGTGCACATGCCCAGGAAGGCTTAAAAGGTCTCAGTTTCTCACCTCCAAGAAACTTTGACATATTGCCCAAACAGAAAATGGAGTCAAGAGATTCATTGTCAGTAGATGGATAGTTGAAGATGTGATCTAACAAGACAGCGATACACTAAAGGGTGGTAAGCTTATTTGTTCATGACATTTAAAAAAAAATCTGATTGCTCGTTATTTGACCAGTAGGTTATTAAATAGAATGTCAGTGGCTAAATGTGGCAGAGAACATGGAATTGAGAGAATTATTCTAGTAAAGTTATAGCAAACAAGCAATAAACAACCACAGCAATCCATCACCACCACAGTGTTGATGGGAATGTTTGAGCTCAAGAATTTTCATCTTATTTAAGATTTCCAGTGTACCAGAAAGTATTGGAAGACATAAAAAGAGAAGTATGATTGCTATGCAGCAAAGTAAACCAAAATAAAGAAAATCATCCAATTAAAATTCTTCATGAAAAAATGCAGACAATGCACTCACAAAACAAAAACAATAAATCAACAATTATATATATATACTTATATACATTCTATAAGTGTTATATATATTCTCATGTATATATGACAATTAATGAAGTAGAATTTCAAGAAATGAAAGAGTATAATCATTAATATAAAATACACAATAATAGCCAAATAAAATCTCAAACGTTTTAAGTGTAATAACCAAAATGAGAAATTCAGTATAGAACCCTGTTCATCAGATGTGAGCTGCCATGTGAAAGAATCAGAAACTTTGTAAATAAGTTGACTGTAACTATTGAGCTGTCAAAGCAGAGAGAAAAGTAAAAAGTCCCAGAAACTGGTGGGATAACATCAGATGTGCCAACACACAAAGTAGAAATCAAGAAATAAAACAAAAGGTATCCATAAAGAGATAATTTGATGAAATCTCCTATTTTGACAAAAAGAATATAAACTTTCAAAACTTAATGAATTCTAGATAGGATAAAGTCAGAAAGAGGCAAGGTTAGATATATGATAATGAAACACTCAAAACCACTTCACTAGCTCCCCTACTATTGGAAACGATTCAGTGGTTGTGACTTTCAAACATCTGAGAATGGAGGGGAAGGAACCAAGTAGCTTCCCTGGCTGGATCAATCACCTTTAATATTCCAAACCCACCAATTCTGAGAAAGAAAGGAATTCACTTTAACCCCAAGCATAAAAGTTTGGTTCCATCAGACTAACTCATCATTTTCAATCTCCTCACCACTAGAAGTCTGTCTCTGTGTGTGCTTTGTTGTTGTTGTGTGTTTTTATTTTCATAAAACCTGGCAGAGTGCTAAACTCTAGTTCTTCCCACCTTTTTAGACTTTACCTCAGTGGTGAGAGAGATTCATTTCTGAAGCCCTGGATTGCCTTATTATGATGGACCTAAGAATAACTGGAAATCCAGGGTGAAAGGAAATTTGAGAGAGTCACAGATATATAGAATTCTTTAAAGCACATTTCATAATAAGGAATGAACTAAGAAAAATGGATGACTACATACCTTTGAAAATGCCGCATGAAAACCTATTACTGTAGAAGTTTCCGAAAATATATACACATACACATATAAAAGAGATTTATATGGAGTTACCCTGTAACAAGGGGCCAAATACTCTTAATTTACACAATTATGAGAACTGTGAGCTACAATAATAATTGGCCTGGAAAGATATGCTTCTTAGTGCAGTTGTGGAACGGTGTTATGGAAATAACCATACACTTGCTATTTGGATCTAAAGCCTGATCTAAAGGATGGAACTTCTGCTTGGTTCTGTTAACTTTGACAAAAACAAACAAAAAACCATGAATAAGTAGATTATAGGCTCTAGAGGAAAACCTAGTACTATTATTCTGCTAAATAGACATAGAAATAAAATGTCCCAGTAGTTCTCATTGTTATAGTCATGGTGATTAACAGAGACTCATAGCTAGTAAGTATGTAGAGAATAAGAGAATAAGGCTCTAAATGGGATATCTGTATCATATCCTCTTCTCCCAAGTTTATGGGGCCATGGGATAGGAAGAAGCAGACAGACTGTAAAAGCTAGAAGGAGTAGATTTTTGTAGTGAAACAGTGTGGGTTGGATATGACCATGCAATTGCACAGATGAACTCACAGTGGCTGGTACTACATGTTTGGACAATACTTGAACAGGATCAAACCAGCTGGAATCCCAGCATGGATAGAAGAGTGGTTCATAAAATACTACCCCTATCTCAGAGCTACTGGAAACTTATGGATGCCAGGAGAGGGAGATTTGGTGATGGTGGACCTGAGAGGCTATCCATGCTCCATAGATGGTCCCACACCCATGTACATGCAGGTAGCATTAAATTGGCTCAGTGGGCATTAAAATAAAAAGAGCACGTGAAGTGTACAAGAAAAGGTATGTTGGGAAGCATTGGGCAAGAATTGGAGGGGAGGAAATGGGGAGTTTATTTGATCTAAACACATTATGTAAGTATGTGAATATAAATAAATTATTTTTAAAGATTAAAATATATTTACTACAAGTTAAAATTAAAGTATATTATATTAATTTATGAGATATAGCCAAAAGCAATGCTTAAAGGTTATAGCTACAGATGACTATACTAAGTAATCTGATTTGGGAGAGGGAGCAGGGCTCCAATTAGATAGGGAGGAAGAAAAAACAAAAGATAGGTGAGTAGAATACCATTGTGAGTGTCTAGAAAAGTCATAAGGAATTATATTATTAACAATTCACCTTAAAACCCTATAATTCACATATGTTTGTGTTTAAATATATGTAGATTATTTAAATAAGATTTTCTGATCTAGGCTGATAATGTCCCCTCTAAGAACAAAGACTACTTTGCTGTCGAATGATCCTTCTGTACACTGGGAATATGTATTACTCTCACTGGTTAATAATAAGTTTGTTTTTTTTTCCAATAGCAAAGCAGGATAGAGTTAGGTGGGATAATCAAAATGGGGACTCAGATGAAGGGTGGATTGGGAAGAGATGTGAGCCAGCTGCCCAAGAAGTAAGATGCCAGAAGACTGGTAAAGCTATAGACCACATGGCAATACATAACTTAGTAAAAATGGGTTAATTTAAATGTAAGTGATAGTAATAAGCTTCAGCTATCGACTAAGCATTTATAATTAATAGAAGCTTTTGGGAAACCAGCTGCCAGGTATTTGGAAATGGGCAGTGAGGACAAAAAACTCCGCCTCTGGTTATACTATGACCTAACATGAGAAGCTGTCTTTTCAGTTGTTGTTAGAGTTTTCCAAGAGATCCTCTGAAAACATATAGGCTATTGCTATTGTCCTTGATTGCTCCCCTCCCCCCGCAGAGGTAGAGGTCCCTATTGCTGATGACACCACACACTTTAAACAGACCTAGGGCCTCTGAGTTGGAACTAATCAAAATGCCTCATCCTTGAAAGCTAATTTCATTGGTACCAGAAGACAACATGCAAGCTTCCAGAGGAAGGAAACAACTAACAGTCCTACCCAGCTATAATGCCCATCAACCATAGCAGTGACTAACATGTACCAGCTATAATGCTCATCAACCACAGCAGTGACTAACATGGCACAATAACCCTAAGGGCAGTAGCAGCACACATATCTTGGCGGTAACCAACAACTCTCTAATTAGGCTTAAGACCCTCTCAAAAAGTAAAATTTTGCCTAGTGCAGGAAAACTAGCCACTACTCAAAGCTGGTGAAATTATGGATCTTGAAGGAGAACCTATAACAACTTTACTAAACCAGCATAATCCCTAGCTACACTTAAATAGTTGTCCTTATTCCCATAGATAAGTGTAGTTATTGTGGTAAAAACTCGTCGTGAGATATGTTTTAAATGGGGTTTATTTTGTGAAAATTAAGAGAAAATGAAGGGATAAGGTTGCAGCGTGCCGGAGCGTTTTTAAGGAAAACTCTTTATTTTTATGCTGCACCTTTGAACTCTTGCGCCGCTGGACTGAACTGCGCGCCCCAGAAGTCGTGTCATCAGTCTGAAAACTTGTGCAACTGGTCGGGAACTCTCGAGAGAGAATGTCAGCTTTTTGTCCTGGTCCTCTCCCTCGGAGGTTTATTTTTGGAATCTTTTTTAGTTAACTATGCTTTGCTCGTCTTTAGTCTTTTGACGCGATTGTTTACATGTATAGTTTTTGATTTCCCACTACATGTAGTCATTAACTTCATCAAGGAAACTTCTTTTTGCAGTTAAGATCATTATAGAAAACCATTAACAATGCAAAGTTATGGAGCCCAGTCCCAGTGGATACACATACAAAATAATTCCTGCACCTAATACTCAAGAAACATTATGGAAGTCAGGGTGGAAAGACTGTAAGAGCCAAGGATAAGAGGCTCGCTCTAAGACTGTCAGTGGTACACTTATAAAGTCATAAATAATGACTGCCTAATCTTTAGCTGAACAAGGACAACAAGAATCATGCTAATACAGATGGAGGAAAGCCTAGGAGGCCTTGACTACAAACAAACCAAACACAAGCAAACAAAAACAAAACTATAGGTAACTAGGAAGTTCTGAGAGCCAAGCAAACAGCCTTCTCCAGGGAAGAACACACCACATGGTTGTTCAATACCAAATGGTCAGCCCTAAAAACATACATACAAATAACATAATCTAGGCCAAGAGGGTTATGTTTAGGAATATCTATGTTTGTGTGTGTGTGTGTATACATACATATATGTGTGGTGTGTGTAACAACATTTAATGAAAAAACTGGACATAAATTTGAAAGAGATTAAGAGGGTATATGGGAGGGTTTGAGGGGAGGAAAGAAAAAAAGAAATGATGTAATTGTACTATACTCTCAAAAATAAAAGAAACATTCAAAAAAGGAGAGCAAGGAATTTAGCTTAGTGCTAGCACCCTTGTCGAACATGTGCAAGTCTGTGGATGCCATTTCCAGCATCTCAAACCCAGAACAATTTAACTGGGTGTGGTGGCCTGTGTATAAAATCTACCAGGTTAGGCAGAGTCCTCACAAAGCCACACCTGGGCTACAGTGAGGATTCCAGATCTGGGTGTCCCTAAATAGTGAAACCTTGTATTTCAAACTAGATTTTAAAATTGATCTTAAACAGTGAGATACGAAACCAAATTAAATGCATAGCTTGTGAGATGAAGGAAACAATGGAGATTAGTGCAGAGATAAACTGAATGGATGAGAAAAAAATAAAAAGAAGCTTGTTTTTTTTAACAATGAAGAAAACTTACATTACATAGGTTCAACTAATGAAAGGGAAATTTTAGCTTAATCATTAGTCTCTCAGAAGAAAAGAAGATTGCAGGAAATACTGAAATCTGATAATTTTAGGTGAGATGTCTGAATTCCTAGAAAGTTGCAAGGCACTCAAAAGTAGTCTTGGGGAAACTAGAATTGATCTACAACAAAGATACATCCTGGTAACTAACGAATAACTTAAAGCATTTCACAAAGGAAAGCTCATGTGGCTTCTGTGATAAATGTACAAAATATTTAAAGAAACATTAATAATTTGATATTATGACTAAAACATTGATAATGAAATTGATTTACTCATAATTCTTCAACAAAACATATGAGGAAAAGACATTTGTGACAAGTCCCTGAGATAATTAACTTACAAGGAAAAGTTTATTTTGCCTCATAAATGTAGAGATTCTATTGTTCTGGAAATAAGGAGAGGAAGCAGTGGCCATGTGGGGGAGCAAAATTGCTCATATTACGATTATGAAGCAGTGTAAAGAAAGGACAGGCCCTGGATCTTGAAATGGCTAGTCTCTATTGTCTACTTTTGTAGATTTGGAAACAATAAGGAAATAGACCTCTGAGTATATCTATGACATTGTTTCCAAGAAACACTGACTGAGGACAGACCCACCGTAAATGCCCATAGCAATTCCCATGAGCTGGATTTGAGACTAAATGAAAAGGAGAGCACAAGTCTATCATCAATCACTCATCTGGGAATGCATTGCTGTGGATGCAATATGACTAGCCACATCCAGCCTCTGCCTCTGTGACTTCTTTCCTCTCAAGCTGTGAGCTGAAATAAACCTTTTCCTCCTTAAACCGCTTTTGTTAGGCATTTTGTCTATAGCAATAAAAAATTAACCAATGCTGCTGTGGAATATTATTTTAACGATGTAAAGACGTACTATATTTGTTTATGCTGTGGAATATTTGTGTAAAGGCAAATATTTTTCACTTTGTCTGCCTAGTTGGTCTAATAAATAGTTAAAGGGTCAGTTGCTAGGCAGAAGAGAGACAGGCAGGACTGGTGAGCAGAGAGAATAAGTAGGAGGAGAAAACTAGACTGGAGTGAGAGAGAAAGAGACAGAGACAGAGACAGAGAGACAGACAGAGACAAAGAAAGAAAGAAAGAAAGGAAAGAAAAAAAAGGTAAAAGTACCATAAGCAAAATGTAGATAAAGAGAAAATGATTAAAATAAGAGCTAAGCTGAGGTTGAACATTCAAAACAAATAATAAATCTCCATGTCATGATTTGGGACCTGGTTGGTGGTCCCAAATAGCGTGGAAACTGGAGGAATACTACCAATCTCTTTTTATGAGGCCACAATCACCCTGATACCCAAGTCACTCAAAGATGCAACAAAGAAATAGAAGTACAGACCAATCTTCCTCATGAACATTGATGCAAAAATACTCAACAAAATTCCCGTAAAGCATATACAACAACATATAAAAAAGTTGTCCATCACAATCAAGTAGGCTTCATCCCAGAAATGCAGGGATGGTTCAAAATATGAAAAAACTACATGATCATTTCCTTAGATACTAAAAAAATCTTTGACAAAGTCCAACACTCATTTATAATAAAAGTCCTGGAGAGATCAAAAATACAAGGAAAATTGCTAAGTATAATAAAGGCGATTTACAAGAAGCCAACGGCTAACATCAAACTACATGGAGAGAAACTTAAAGCGATCCCACTAAAAACAGAAACTAGACAAGGCTGTCCCCTCTCCCCTTATCTATTAAACATAGTTCTTGAAGTTTTAGCCAAAGCAATAAGAGAACACAAAGAGATTAAGGGGATACAAATTGGAAAAGAAGATGTGAAACTATATCTATTTGCAGATGATATGATTGTATACCTAAGTGACCCACAAAATTCTACCAGGGAATTCTACAGCTGATAAACTCCTTTAGCAATGTAGCAGGATACAAGATTAACTCAAAAAAAAAATTAGTAGCCCTCCTATACACTAAAGACAAAAAAGCTGAAAAAGAAATAAGGGAAACATCACCCTTTATAATAGCTGTAGATAGTATTAAATACCTTGGTATAACTATGACAAAAGAAGTAACAGATCTGTTTGACAAAAACTTTAAATCACTGAAGAAAGAAATTGAAGAGGATATCAGAAAATGGGAAGACCTCCTATACTCCTGGATAGGTAGAATAAACAGTAAAAATGGCAATCTTACCAAAAGCAATCTACAGATTCAGTGAAATCCCCATCAAAATCTCACCACAATTTTTTACAGACCTTAAAAGAACAATACTAAATTTTATTTGGAATAACAGGAAAGCCAGGATTGCCAAAAACAGTTTTGCTCAACAAAAGAACCTCAGGAGGCATCACCATCCCCAACTTCAAGTTATACTATAGAACTACAGTATTAAAAACAGCCTGATACTGGCATAAAAACAGACGTGTGGATCAATAGAATCGAATTTAAGACCCTGACATTAATCCACACGCCGATGAACACCTGATCTTTGACAAAGAGGCCCAACATATTCAATGGAATATGGATAGTTTCTTCAATGAATTGTGTTGGCATAGCTGGATGGCAGTATGTAGAAACATGCAAATAGATCCAAACCTATCACCCTGCACAAAACTCAAATCCAAGTGGATCAAAGATCACAACATAAACCCAACCACAATGAAGTTGTTAGAAAAGAAAGTGGGAAATACCCTCCAACGCATTGGCGCAGGTGACCACTTGCTAAACATAACACCAGTAGCACAGACACTAAGAACAGCAATCAATAAGTGGGATCTCTTGAAACTGAGAAGTTTCTGTAAGGCAAAGGACACAGTTATTAAAAGAAAAGGACAGTCTACACATTGGGAAAAGATTTTTATCAACCTTACAAGTGACAGAGGATTGATCTCTAAAACATATAGAGAACTTAAGAAACTAGAGCCCAAAACCCTGAATAATCCAGTCAAAAATGGGATTCAGAACTAAAAAGGGAATTCTCAGCAGAAGAATTACAAATGGCTGAAAGACACTTGAAAAAATGCTCAAAATCTTTAGCCATCAGAGAAATGCAAATCAAAACATCTTTGAGATACCACCTTACACCTGTCAGATTGGCTCAGATAAAAGACACAGATGACAGCCTATGCTGGAGAGGATGCAGAGCAAAGGAACACTCCTCTATTGTTGGTGGGAGTATAAACTTGTTCAGCCACTCTGGAATGCAGTATGGCAATTTCTCAGAAAATTTGAGAATCAATCTCCCCAGAATTCCAGCAATAGCACTATTAGGCATATACCCTAAAGACACACATTCACACCCCAAAAGCATTAGCTCACCTGTGTTCTTAGCAGCATTATTTTTAATAGCAAGAACCTGGAAACAACCTAGATGCCCCTCAACTGAAGAATGGATTAACAGACTGTGGTATATCTACACAATGGAGTACTATTCAGCAGTAAGAAAAATTGATATCCTTAAATTTGCCAGCAAATGGATGGATTTGCAGAATATCCTCCTGAGCAAGGTCTCACAAACCCAGAAGGATAAGCAAGGAATGTACTCACTCGTTAGTGGACTTTATGCAAAAGCATTCTTTTTTTCATTGAAAGATGATGGGTGAATAAAGTGATTGAAAACACACAGACACACATACACAAAACAAAACAAAACTTCTGGTTTGTCTGTAAAAGGGTTGCTTAGCAGAAATTTGTGGTGGCCATAGTGCATCTGTGGGCATTACTTGTGATCTACTGTGCTTTCTTTATCTGTAGCTGAGCCTAAACTGGCTGGTGAAGCTTTAGATTTTATTTTTTATGTTTCATGTATTTTAGCGAAAAGAGAAGTTTTATTACTGTATGGTTTTTTTTGTTGTCTGTTATGAATGTTTTGCTTTTTTATATAATGTTCGATATTGATTTTCAAAAACCAAGAAAATAAATGTTAAAAAAAAGAAGGCCTGTTACATAATGCTGTTCTACCATCTCCTTCAGACCATTCTCCAGTGACCATGAACTCTGCTCACTAGGTCTATCCTGTGACGTTTCTACCATCTCCCCAAAGTAGCCTGTATGGACACTTGGATCATTCCATATCAGAAAATTTACTGATTCAACTCAAATGTATGTTTAAATCTGGGCAAATGTGTCACTAGGGGACTGTGTACACAGATAAAAATACAGCAATGAAACAGTCATACTAAATCATCAACATGACTAGATTATTCTCTACAACCATATGAGATTTATTTCAGGAACACAAGCACTCTTTTACACCAGAAAATTACTCAATTAATATTCAGTAAATGAAAGACAAAAGTATTTTTTATGGAAACCTCAAACAATACAAAGAAAGACTTAGACACAATACACCATTCCCTAATGATGAAAAACACTCAACAAATTATAGATAGAACTGACCTTTACTTGAAAAGGGGCATCTATTGAAAAAATATAATACACATTGCACTTAATGTTAATTGAGTGGATGCTTGCTTCCAAAGATTAACAATGCAAGATATTTATTTTTTTTCCATTTGTGTTTCTAGGAAAATTCAGCAAGCAAATGAATAAATACAGGATGAATGTAAAAGAATAACATTGGATTGCAGATGACATAATCATATATGAATATAGTCTATATACATTATATACACATATGTTATATGTAGTCCTATAATACACCACATGTAGAATTTCACTGTACAAGCAGTTCACAGAAATGATCTCAAGTTGCTTGCATATTTTTAATTTATTTGTCTTTTAATTATTGAGTTCTGGGAGTTCTTTACATATTTTACAATATGATTATATTCTGTATATAAGATCTACATATTTCTATATGTACATAATGTAGTCCTCATTTTAGAAATATATGTATAAATGTAGAAATAATCTGATTTCAATGATCTCACTAAATATATGTATAATATATGAATATATGTGTATAATACATATATGTGATTCTGGCAATTCTACTAAAAATTATTCAAGTGAAGAATGAGCTTGTAAAAATTTCAGAATACAAAATCCGTATAAAAATTCAGTTTTATTTCTGTGTCTTGCATGAGTAGTTTCAAGTCAAAGTTAAGAGAACCATTTGATTTTTATAACAAGAAGAACAAAATATTCCAGAATAAATTTAACCAAAGGGCTGAAAGATTTAAAATAGCAATGTCCAACACACTGTTGGAGTTAAAGATGACCAGATAAATGAAAAATAAATGATAAATCCATATTATGGCAGAAAACAATATTATTAATAACAGTCTCCAACTTGACATTAAAATGGAGTTAGTCCAGTTTCCATACACAGACAGGAACCACTGAAACTCTGGGCAAACTAAACCCTTAATTCTTCTCCCTATAAGTTGTGGCTAATGCCATAGCAACAAAATGTGCTAACACATCAACTTAACATCTATTAGCTATGATAATAAAGTAAATTGTAACTTCCCACAAAATAGACTTGAATTTGGAGGAAGCATGCGATCTGTTTCTGGTACAGGATAAAATATATATGAATCTCAACTTCACGATAGATGAATTGAGTCACTCAAAAAAAAATGGTCTCATTTTATATTGTCATATCACACTCTTGTGTGATAACCAAAAGACTGACTCTAAATTTCTAAATCAAAGGCAACACTAAAAAAGAATAAATGTGAAAAGACTATATTACTTTATCTAAAACCCACTGCAAAGCTACAGTAGAAGACAGCCTAATCTGGCACAAGAACATGAGACCAATGGAGCAGAATGGAATGGCAGAAACATACCCATATACTTATAGTTTATTCAACAAAAGTACTAAAGTAATTCAGTTAACTAAAAACAGAGATGTAGACAAAGGCTGCTTTGTGGTTTCCAAATAGCCACAATTAGAAAAATAAAGTTGAGCCTTCTAATTCATAATAACCATAAGAATTAACTCATATGAGTATGGCCAATTTTCTAATGTCTAATTTCCTGTATTATAAGACTACCATAGGATTATAGGGCAAGTCATATACATTTTCTATGTGATAATGTCTTACTTATGAAGCCGAAGGGATAATCAGAAAGAGAAACTCAAATATAGGACTTCATAATTTAAAACTAAATTTTAGATGAGGTTATCAATAGCACAAGCTTACAATCTATGAAATGCGAGACAATATTTTAAAAGAATATATAAAATATGCAATAAGAGACTGACATTGAAAATATATTAAAAGCTTTTAGGACCCCTAAACAGATAAACCCACAAACTCCAAATTAAAACCAAGGTTTTAAATTTTAAATTCTCCAAATCAGTTATACAAATACATGGAAAGTTAATATTATTCAGAAATAAAGTTCAGAACCACAACAAGGTACCACTTGTAGTGTATATCAGATACTAAGCCAGATAACAGAGAATGGGTAAGAGTGTTTGTGCAAATATAAAGATCTGAGTTTAAGTCCCAGCATCTACATTAAATACCTGGTGAGGTAGTGCATGCTGGTGACCAGGAGCTGTATGGGGCAGAGACAGGTGACCATTGGGTCACTCTAATCTCCAACTAACTTTGGGTTTGATAGGAATCTATGAGATTGATAAAACATGGCATCCAATATCTTCCTTTGGCTTCTGCACCCTTACACATAGATATGAGCAATTCCCTCACCAACATGTGCTCCTCTACCAAATATACCACACTCACATACTATATAATAGCATAAAATTAAAGGACACTAATAAATACTAACAATAGTTAAGAAAACTAGAACTTTTCTTCTTTGCTGGAGAACTTATAAAATGATTTGGATGTTTTTTGAAATACTTTGACAAGTCTACACAATGTTAAACAGCAAACTACTACATCCCCTGAACTCCACTCCTGGGTATGCACTTAAGAAATATAAAGATATATATATATATATATATATATATATATATATATATATATATATATATGTAAACTTACATATATATATATAAAACCTTAAACATAAATACTAAGAGCAGTATTTATAACCACCCCTATTTAAAAGCCATCAGTGGTAGTTATTCTTATTTATCAACTTGATTAGATAGGTAAACTCTGAGAGGATTAGTAAAGGTCATTTAAGAATGTCTACAAAGGCCCTGACAGATGTAAGTAAACCTTGAGGGCACCTAACAAATAGCTTATCTATTGATGAGTTAAAATTGGACTGTAGTATTTTGAGTTGATGGACTATGGATGGTAGCATGGGTCAGTTGTCCTGCCCTGACTTGTTCTTCATATATACCTAACCTGGGATACTCAGATGACTCTTCCCATATCATAATAGGCAGAAACCACAAACTCTGGGCAAGCTAAATCCTTAATTCTTTTCCCTGTAAGTTGTGGCTGATGCCATAGCCACAAAATGTGCTAAGATATCTACTTAACATCTATTAGCTATGATAATAAAGTAAATTGTAACTGCCCACAAGATAGACTAGAATTTGGAGGAAGCATGGTATGTGTTTTGGGTACAGGATAAAACATAGATAAATCTCAACTTTAGGATAGATGAATTGAGTCACTCAAAAAATGGTCTCATTTTATATATTATGTCATTTACAAAATATTTGCAATCAGTGTGGGAATTTAATATTTTTAGTCATAGTCTGGGAAGAGTGGATTTCAGAAATGAAAAAACGGACTAATGATGGTTCTGAGATTCAATTATGGGGTGACCAAAATAATGTAAAATTAGTAGTGACAGTCATGAAGGGTCAGTTATGGCAAATAAATTACTTCTCAATACAGTTGTTATAAAATGATTGAATTGAAGAATGAAAACAAATACATAAGGAAAGGAGATAATACTTTGCTTTAAGAGCTGGAAAACATATAAAGTATGTTAGCCTACTTTTAGAGAAAATGTGTCATAAAAGAACAAAATAAGAATGAGCTCATGACTATATCAGAACCATCAAACAATACAGGAAATCTTGGTAGCAATGGCTTCCATAACTGGAGGTAAATGAAGGCATGAAGAAAACTCAACTCAGTAAGAGCTGTTTGGGGAGAAGTTAGATCATAGATTATCTTCCTTCCAAGCTTATAATGTTGAATGGATATTTACCTCTAACCTAGCCAAATGATGGAAGTTTATTTATTGGATCTTGGAAAAGCAGAGGATGCAATGACCTTAACTTGGTGCTGTGCCCATTGTATTTCAAACATGCACACACTGAGTTCTGAAAGCCAAAATCTCTAAGCTGCCTTGACTGCTTTCCAGATCACTAAATGACTGAATGTTACTCTAGGCAGGAGATTAGAAGAATATTCTCTGAGGAATATAAGTAGTTCAAGATAAATGATCTAAATATATCATACATGAGTTGCATTCAACATTATCTGTTCTAGGCTAATCTACATTTAAACTTAAGTGTAACAAATTCTTTACATATTCAGAATTCTTGTGTGTATGCATGTATATATGAATATGTACAATATCTTCTTACATATAAGAATATAATATAATTTTAATATGATATAATAATAATTATAAATTATAGTATCAAGAGGCTTCTTATAGCCATTGCTTTCAGCTTAAAAACATAGCTCCATGATATTTAAGACTGCTTCCTAGAAGCAGAAAAGTAAGCATGTCTCATTGTACCTCAGCCATGTTCAAAAGTGGAGTGGAGCAGAGTCAGCAGCTCTTCAGACTTAGCTACACAGTTTAGAACTTAAAAACACTCCTGTTTATAAAATGATTAAAGATATGCAATAAAACATATTCTAATGGAAAAAACTCTATACAGGTTACAAAGTGTATAAAATGTACATAGGCTTGAGAGAGAAAAAAAAAGTGTAGAGAAAGTCTTTAAAGAAAAGAAATATTTTTGGTTGTGAGCCTAGGCTTCCTTACACCTGTCAGAATGGCTAAGAGTAAAAACAGATGACAGCCTATGATGGAGAGGTTATGGAACAAGGGGAATACTCCTCCATTGCTAGTAAGAGTGTAAGCTGGTTCAGCCACTCTGGAGTGCAGTATGACGGTTTCTCAGAAAACTGGGAATCAATCTCCCTAACGATCCAGCAATACCACTACTGGGCATATACCCTAAAGATGCACAATCGCACTCCAAAGGTGTTAGCTCAACTATGTTCATAGCTGCATTATTCATAATAGCAAGAACCTAGAAACAACCTAGATGCCCCTCAACTGAAGAATGGATTAACAAACAGGGGTACATCTACACAATGGAGTACTACTGAGCAGTAAGAAAAAATGATATCCTAAAATTTGCCAGCAAATGGATGAATTTGCAGAATATCCTCCTGAGCAAGGTATCACAAACACAGAAAGATGCACAGGGGATGTACTTACTTATTAGTAGACTTTAAACAAAAAACGAAGCATTCCCAAGCTGCAAACCACAACCACTGAATAGCTTGGGATCTGAAGCACCTTGGACCGGCACCTTGGAACCCGTTTCCTCCAGGGGAACACCTGACCCAGTCTTGATGGTGGGATGAAGAAAGCGGAACTACCTGATGCTGAACTAAGCCACCTTGGGACCTTGGGACCTCCTGCCCTTGTGGGGAGGAGATAAGGAGATGAGGAGAGAAGAGAGTGACATGTAGGGATGGGATGGGAAAGGGAGTTTGAACAAGGGGACACATGGATAAAAAATAAGAATTTATTCACAATTAATAATTAAATAATTAAATAAAAAAGAAATAGAGTAATAAAAATATAATAAGCCATGTTGAGATGGAAAATGTACAGTTTGAACTATGCATATTATTGTGTTTTCTTTTAATTTTTTAACTGTTAATAAGCTAAGTGCAGAAAGACATTTGATTGTATAGGCTGCTAAATTAAATCAACACATATATTTTAAAGTTATCTCGACTATGAAATTTGTGTCTAAGGATATGTTGCTTTGGAAAAGAGATTTTGCTCTCGTTTCTACAGAAGATGAGAACCTTGAGATTGCTTCTATGCTAATATGGTTTTATCAAAAAAGGCCTCCTGAAAAATCTCTGATGGGAAGCGATGGTCCAGATGATCCAACATCCACATCAGCTTTCAGATTTCTAAGATGAATCAGTCTCAGGGTCCCTCAAAGATTATCAGTGCTCCCAATCAGCAGGAAGTATCCTAGTAAACTACACTCACATTCCCAAAAATAGATTATGGGTGTTCATCTTTGTTTAGAGAGCTTGTTTATTGGGCATAGTCAATCTTTTTCTAAAGAATAAAAGAGGATATATATGATATAGAAATGATAAAAAAAGATAGATTATTGAATCTACTTTGATCCAAAAAACAATTGTTAACCTCAAAATACTTTATACTGGTATGGATTTTGGTTTATTGACACAAATTTAAAGTTAATTTTGTTATATACTATGTATATTTCTATTCTTGTTTGAGGTATCATGTTTATATGACTCATTTAAAATTGTAATGTATAATCAAGAAATACAGATTAATAGTTAATTTTCTATGATAATCAAACTTATAGTCATGTTATTTAGATTTTTATATATGCAAAGATGTATCTCAGTTCAATAGGTAATGTTCAAACATTTCAAAGACCTATAAAATATGGCATTTAAAACATTTTAAAAATTTAGGTTTTTCTAGACAGTGAGACATGTCTGCTCCTGGCAGCAGCAATCAACTTCAAGAGGATGATGGGCATTGAAGAAACTTCATGTGGAGTTTACTTTCTTTGTGGCAAATGCTGGCCACTGGGAAAGAGGCTGTTCTTGCTTTGACTTCTTGACAGTATGCTGTATAAATTGGACATGCAGAACCCATAAGAAAATGACCTCTGGGACTTTGCCATAACAAGGCAAGGTGGCTCTTTAGGTCCTGCTTTGCAGAGAAAACTGCCAGGCATTCTGCATGACACAAGGAAAATTGACTGACAAACTATGACAAAATGCGCAGAGGAATCTTTCAAATTTCTTGCTTCACAAAAGTCTGCCAGAGGCTCTAGGCCTGTAGGATGAAGATGGATGCCCCAATGTTACAGAAGAACTTTATGTTGTCCAGGCAGCCAGATGTCTTTTCATTTCTAGAATTTGGAAGTTGCTTGTAATGTACTTCCTGTTTACTCAGTCCTGTTTCTATCCCTCTGTGGTGTTTGATGGAGCTGAAGACTAGATAATTATATTATAGTTGTTCTTAGTTATAATAAAAAGTAAATTAGATGTGAAACTTTGGACTCACAAGGATAAGGTAGATGATAGAATATTATCTTTGATTTTGCTAAATCCAAATAGACTAGATATTGTCATTGTAATTCTTGCTTGATATCTGTTTGTTATATGTAATTTTACTATGTAAAAATTGAAACTTTTTAAATTAGACAGCAAAGGAGAAGTGAAGTGGGATGTCTTTCTGTATGCTGTGAATACCATTTGTTAATAAAGAGGCTATTTTAGCTTATGGAAAGACATCTAAAAGGCAGGTGGGAAATTCAAGCACAGATAAAAAGAGAAGGATGGCAGAGACAGATGGAGATGCTGCAGGCTGCCACCCAGAAAAGGCAAAATGGAAAAGTATAGGTAAGCCATGAGCCACATGGCAAAACAAAGATTAATACAAATGGGTTGAGTTAAGTTGTAAGAGCAAGCTGGTAATGAGACTGGCTGATAGGTCAAAAGGTTTGTAATTAATGTAAGCATCTGAATAATTATTTTATAAGAAGCTGTGGACTATGGGTGAGAGAGCTTTGTCTGGACCGAGGGACTTGGAAGTGTCAGAAGCTTCAGCAATAGGAGGACATCAATCAAAGTAGAAAAGTTGGGGCCTAGAGAGATGGTTCAGCAAGTGAAGGACTTTCTATACAAGTATGAGGACCAAAGTCTGGATCCCTAGAACCCATGTAAAAAGCCAGGTGGAATGGTGCATGCCTATAAGTCCAAGACTGAAAGGTAGAGACAGAAGGAACCTTTGCTTGCTAGTTAGTCTACCCAAAATCAGTAAACTATAGTTTCACTGAGAGAATCTGTCTTAAAATAGTAAGGTAGAAAGTGATTTAGGAAGACTGTCAACGTCTAGTCTTTGTGTGTGCATGCACTTATATCTATGCACACACACAAATACATAAAGATGTGTATGTTACAAACATGCACATGCATATATATATACTCATGTGCACACAAAAGAAGATATAAATGTGCATATATATCACATGCACACACATACATATACATGTAGATACTCATTTGCACACAAAAGAATATAAAAACATGTATATGCCAAATACATACATCTCTACACACATGAGCACATACATACACAAAATGGAAAAGTTCTAAGGAACAAGTTCTCAGCTGAATTCAAGTCAAAGGAATTTTCAACTGAGTGATACTAAGAAGTTCTATAATGACAGCTTTGAACAAGGAAATGAAACTAACCCTTGGGAGGTAAAAAAAAAAGCACACTATTTGTAATAGAATTTTACACTTTTCAACTCTAATGAAATTGTTGGAGTATAGTCTTTCTAAATAAATGAGGGCAATATCTAGAGAAGGATGAAGACAGAAACTGTAAGAGAGAAAGAATCAACCTAATAGAAGAGCAAGGCTGGTACATGAATGGGATCTCCACTACAGGCTCAGAGTGCCTCTGTTCAATGATACAACAGAAGAGAAATTACCAAAGATGAATAACCTGAGTTTAAACTGAAACTACTAGTTTGTGAGCCTATAGTTTGCTACTAGTTTGTCATGTAAAAATTTAACCTTCTGAAAAAATATATTGAGAATATATTAGAAGGTATAAAAATAGTTGACAATAAGCATCAAGGAAAATAATGGCAATAAAACAAAGCATCAGCAATCCATCAAATCAGTTTGCCAGCCATTTTCCTGGGAACCTCCTCCAAATGGCTCGCAAGAACTCTCTTTGTCCATGTCTGTGTTTCCTTCCTCAGCATCTCTCTGTAAACTTTCAGATTCCTCATTAGTTTCTATGCTGAAAACTATAGTTAATACAAGATTTGATTTTTAAAAGTAAAAATATTTATCTGATGGGTAAAATTCTATTTCCTCCAATCATAAACTGCTTTGCTTTCCATTTGAAACCAAAATAACAGGGATTCATGGTACTGGTTGACATTATCTTTGTGTAGTTTTGTTACATGCTTTTCTTTTGTTTAAATCTCTGATGCTTAACCATGATTAATCACACACACACACACACACACACACACACACACACACACACACACTGTCTCTCCTCTCTCCTTTTTTCTTGTCTTTCACCTTCTCTGAATTTATTATACGTTAAGGTTTAACTTTGTTGGAGTTTTTCTATGGAAAAATACAGCCTGTGAGAAATCTTTGTTGGGCCTATTGAATACCTGAATACACAATTATTGAACTTCCAGTCTGTGTCAGATCTCCACAGTGCCAAACTTCCTGACTGATGTATGGCAATATCTTTGGACACCTACAAAATTGTAACTTTTTCCATTTTGTAGTTAATAACATTAATATTGGGTTTTAAGTGATAATATTCTCAGGAGCTAAAATGTGTACTATGGTACAGTAAGAATTAGAATGATAAAAATGTGAAATGCCTTGTAGATTGACTTCAAACATGTTAAATGTTATTGAAAATAGAGAGTGACTAGAAGGGGTGGGAGGGGGAAGGGAGCTTGAACAAGGATATACACGGATAAAAATATGACTTTATTCATAATAAAAAAGAAAAAAGAAAATCTATTTTATAAAAACAATTTTAAAATCTCATTGATTAGTGTATTTATCTGTGGCTATGATTAAACCCATCAGATGGTTAGGAAAGAGGGCACACTGCACATGTTGAAAGAAATAGATGATGCTAGACATGATCACCAAGGTCTGCGTGAGCATCAGAAGATGACTAGTTGGCAGTAAAAGACAATCAAGCTCCCAGCTGCATTGGCTGAGACCCTTTCCAATTCCCTCCTTCCCCAAAAGACCAAGCCTTATCCCTGGATTCAGCTTTCTCAGAGAAGGCTAAGAGGAAATGTCAACTTTCTCCAAGAACAGAGCTGCCAGAATAAGATTTCACTTGCAGAAGGAGGAACCCCAATCTCTAAAGCATTTTCCTGTTTTCACTTTCTATGATACTGGTTTCCCTACTAGACACCTGCTACCAGAGTCCTATGCCATGAAGAAAGATGGTATTTGCTATACAGGCAAGACCTAGGCTCTCCATTGAATGATACTTGAAAGGATAGTGGGAACCTGTGTATGTCTCCTGTTCTCCTCAAAGCCCTTGATCATTGTCTTCTTCATGCTCTCTAGGACTTCTGGCTAATCACAGACTTCATAATTAATAGTGTAGGTTTGCTGATGCATTGCTCACTTTCTCCATGCTGGCATCGACTCTCCTTGTTCACTTTATCTTTAAAAGTTGCTAGCAATCAGCTAGACCTTGTTCACAACCTTCTTTACTTCCAAAATGATCCCTCTAAGCTCAAAAAGTAATGTGTAAAAGGTCTATTCTCTAGCTCCCTTCCTGGCTTCTGACTTTACATAAGCTCCATTGTGAGGAAACTCAGCGATGTTCTTGATAAACATTAAGCTTAGCATGTAAGAGGTGAAACTAAACATGCTTGCCTTCATGTTCACACCTAACAGAGCTTCAGCTACTGATATGGTTTAGAGCCATTATTATTACCACAATTAGTGTTATACATGACATAATATGCAAGTGATGTAGGATTATTCTGTATTAACTAAAGTTAGCCCCTAGCTAGATAATACATTTTGGGTTGCTTTCTTTCTTGAAGTGTAGTATCTCAACCATAGTAATAGGCTTTGGTTTTTATATGCCCTCAGTTATATTTTCTCTTTCTATAATTCCACTTCCATCAACATTTTAAATTTAGGGTAATATTTGAATAATTTAGTAGAGAAACACTAGAGTTTTTTTTTTTGGAGAGGTGACTAGGGAAAAAGGTAAGCTCTGACAAGAATGTCACTATCATAAGATGAATCAATGAAATGACAGCTCATTGCTTATTAGCTGAGTGACCCTAGTCCAGTTCTCCTGATCTTCCACACCCTCCTCCATAACAGAATAGATAAACTTTACTTACTCTTGTGATTGTTTTGAAGATTTATTAAAATTGTAATTGTGGTTATAGTTCAATAGTAGAGCATTAGCCAAGCATGCATGAGGTCCTAGGTTCAGTTCCTAACCCTCTTAAAACAATGAATATAGAAGGCACTACAGCCTAGAGTTTGTACTGACTATACTCTGGTGCTGGGGAGTTGGCTCACCAGGAACAGTGCTTGCTGTTAGTGCATGAGAACCTGATTTTGACCTCCAGTATCCACATAAAAGCTGAATTACACATCTGTAACCTAAGTGCTAGTTGGGGGAAGACATATCCTATTGAGTAGGCCTTCCTAGCCATGCAACCTAGTCAAAATAATAATCTGAGCTCCCCATTCAATGAGAGACCTTGCCTCAAAATCAGGGTGAAGAGCTATAGAAGGTACCTGTGGGACAGCTCTGTCTTTCACAAGTACATCTATGGGTAGACACACACAGTGTTTTGCTTACTGCCTAGCACACAGAATGCTCAATAGTGTTTTTAAAAAGACTTATCTTATTATTTGTAATTTCATATGTATGCACATGGGTAGGTATACATGAATGTGGGTGTCCACAGAGACCAAAGATGTCAGGGCCCCTAGGAGCTGGCCTTATAGCAGTTGTGAGCCATCTGTCCTGGGAATTAAACTTGGGTCTTTTGGAATAACAGTATGTCATCTTAACCACTGAGGTGTCTCTCCAGTCCTCAATGGTTTTCTTTTCCCCTCCATTTCCTATAAACTCTATGTTAATCCCATCCTAGACAGAATGGCAGCCCTTAACTGAGAGAGAGAGAGAGGAAAGAGAGAAAGATAATAAGATATATGCCAAATGTTCTTACAGAATTAACCATAGAGTTAGGAACACATGCTTTGTGCACAGATCACTTTAAGAAGCAAAATGAATTAAGAATTTTTATGGAGGAGTATACATATATTGTTGGGATCCCTAAAGGAGGGGTTTCCCTGGGAAACACCTTATGGCAGAGATGGAGACAATAGCTGAGCTGAGACCTTGAGGGACATGTGACTTTTGATATTTGGGAAAATCAATCAGAAGCAGATCCCTTGAAAAGGGACCAGCACAGCCTCAGAGATACAGCAGTAGGACATGGGCAAGCAGGTATTTAATAACCTCAAAAACACAGAGGGTAGGCAGGTAGACAGAAAGGGGGATTACAGGATGGACTGAGATCAGAATGAGAAGGGTCTTGATCTCAGTCCTAAAGAGGTTCCCATTCATTATATAGATTGCTTTAATGATGATCCGTCATCATTAAAGAAGTAGAAGCCTCCTGAACAGGAGTATTATATCTACAGAACGTAGCATTAGACAATTGCCCTTCTCACTCCATGGTGGGTAATACTCATGCTATCTGAACACAGTCAATTAAGAATACTGACTGCCGGCTGCAAAATATCCCCATCATGCCAAAATGTCTGTGGAGTGGGTGGGGAGGGGGAAGAAGGTGTGATAATTAAAAGAATTGTTACTTGCGATGTCACAGAAGCCGATGTGTTAACTCCACATGCTGGGAAGCTAGCATGCTCCCAGCTGCCATGGGGAGGGAGGATTTTGATCCCTGGCACCACTCATTGGGACAAGATGAATCACAAATGTGTTAATAGTGAGGTTCCATGTCATAACGTGCCAGATGGAGGTGGTTACATCTCTGATTGATTGCCTCCTGGCCAAGACAGGGGTTTTCCAGAAGGCGAATGTCTCCAAATTGGCATCCTAACTCTAGGGATCAGCAGGTCTTTATTATGGTCAACAAGGACCTGACATTCTCTACTTTATGAAGTGTAGCTACCCCCAAGACATGGGCAGCCAGAACCAGTATCTGGATAAATAAAGATGTGTTGAAGGTGTGATTGACAACAGAAACAGGTTGGCTCTGAGCAGTACTTGCATGGTTAATCGTGGTTGTTAGCCAATCTGGATGTATTGAAAATGAGAAGATGTGGGTGGGGGTGGGGTGGGAAGAGGCAGTACACGTCCTGCTTATGAACAAAATAAATTAGAGGGAGAGAAGGGAGAGAGAGAGAGAGAGAGAGAGAGAGAGAGAGAGAGAGAGAGAGAGAGAGAGAGAGAAGCTTCCAAGTCTGAGACCCCAAATCCCCACAGCAGATGAGCATGGATGCCAGGCAGAGAGCACAGAGCAGAAACAGAGCAAAGGACAGCTAGATGACCTTCTTGTCTGGTCCCTTGCACTCACTCAGACCGTGACCACTCAGCCCTTTCTTGTTGCTGCTCCCCGCCCCGCCCCTCCGCAAGCTTCCAACTATAAACAGCCAACTACAAGGGCAATAACTGTGGCATCCTACTGGGAAGGAAGGCAGCCTCTCACAGTCTCTGGAGCAGGCGCTGGGTCCTAATACAGGACAGAGAATAAAGCTTCATTACAGAACAATGGAGTTAGCTGCCAGAGCCTACAGATTTGAATAAACAACAAATAAGCAACATCTGCTCCAGCATATGTGTATGGTAAAAAAAAAAAAGTCACAAAATAAAAGAATTTGTAAATGCCAAAAGCAACACTAAACTGCCAGGGCTACTGTAGAGTGAATTTTTAATTGCACATGCAAAGAGGCAGGCTGTGGGTATTAGTCTCACATATGTCTTCTTGCTGCCAACCTGGGAGTATAGATGAATTTAATTAAATAAGGATTATCCCTTCTCCCCAGTACAATTACTTATTTATAACAATGATAAAATCGCCTAATAAAATTGTAATATTTTTTAAAACAAGGCTAGAAAATACCCAGCTTTCTGTAAAAGTTGTTAGAGCTATTTGGGCTTGAGTATGTCTTTAAAATTGTCTGTGCCTACTACCAAGGAATGAAAAAGAAAAGAAAACCACCACCCCTGCCCCAAATGCAGGCAGCACCTCATCATAAAGCTTGTCACATATAAACAGACAGAATCCACATTATGGAGAAGTGTAAAGGTGACACAGGATGACATGGGAATTGGCTTCCCCGGGGTGTGCAAGAAATTAAGCAATTAGACTGGAACTGAGTCCAGACAACTGAGCCAAGGGACAGAACCCCTTGAGGCCCGATCTCTACTAGTCTATTGGTTCTAATCTGTCTTCTGCACAGGCAGTTTGGAGAACAGTTCCCTTTATTTTAGAAAGATGTGCTATTGCATATATGCTCTTTCCCTACAAACACAGCATCTCTCAAATCAACCAAACAGCAAAGAAAGGGACATTGTATTCCTCTCCTCAGGGGTGGTGCAGTCTATCTACAACTCAACAAAGCATATGACTGGGGAGGCAATAGTTGCTGGTTTGTGTTTAAGGCTTCCATGGGGTGGGAGGAGACTCTTGTACAGGATGCTATGGAAGAAGGCTTGGGATCTCAGTTTATTTCTAAGTGGCTTTGATAGCTTTCTTGCACAAGGATTTAAAGTGGGTGCTAAGTACACCATCAGGATCATTCTTTGCAGGTCCATGCACAAGGCAACAGAATTTCAAATGACTAGCTGGCCAGGTTCTGCAGAGTTTGGCTGCAGTGGTACCATACCCAACCTACTTTCCTCTTCTGCCATGATGTTGAGTGAATGTACCTCAGAGAATGCATGTTTAATACCTGGAAACTGACATACAGTCTGTGATTGTGCGAAACAGCACACTAGAAGAATTTCAAAGGATGCTTCCTAGGGTTCTCAAATTGAACCTCAGCTCTTTGCTATTTGTGTATTTATTTTTGTCTGTGAAATTTAGTAATTATCTGTTTTCTGCCAATAGTAACAAGTTCTATGGGAATAGGGCTGGTTTTCTTCTCATCTGAGTATAAGGAACTTGAACATCCATAAGTTGTGATATCTGCTAGGTAATCTTGGAATTACTCTGCACAGATACAGACTTGTATTGAAGTCTTTGCTAGGACCTATTAAAATATGAATATTTTGAGAATATCCATTGTCTTCTGAATAAAGCACATTGTCACAACATTTAAATCACTACTAGTGAATTACAATGGAAACTTGTGAGCTAGAATGTGGGACAGTGGTAGAGCCCTTGACTGATGGGCATGAGGTCCTGGATACCCAGCACCACAGGTGAACAAATATAACATTAAGATTCTTTCTTCTTCCTAAGCTACAAAGAGCCAAGATGCAACATGAGCAGTGTGGGAGGCAGTGTGCACCGAGTCACAGGCACTGGATTCCACTTCCAATGTATTGGCTTTAGCAGAAGAAAAGAAAACAGAAGCAGATAGTTTAACTCTCTCCAGGTGAGAGCAATAGCAGTGCCATTTGCTCAGAGGGAGGGGGAGGGAGAAGGAAGAGCCCAGTGAGCTGACTGTAAGAGAAATGAGAATGCTGGATTTAATTAGTGCCTCAGTGCCTTTGAAAAGCACCAGAGGACAGACTAGAGGGAGGAGGCAGCAACAGAGTCAGGAAGAACAACCAAAGTCTTGCATTGAGTGGCAACTGAGCAGAAGCCTAGACCAGGGACAAGATATAGAAAAAACAAGTTCAGATGTATCATTCCTAAATCTGAAGCAAAAGCACTACTAACAAACACTTAATAATTTGTTCTTATTAATTACACAAGTATACTTAATTTTACACAGCACTTATAGTTCATTTTTGTTAAATAATTGTTGGATTTGTTTTGGACAAATTAGAAAAAGAAAGCCAGATGCCATTCTGCCATGAAAGTTCACCATTAACAGCATTGTAACTGTCCGTATGTCTGTGTATCTTTACATATCTATAGATTTGTTTATTTACCTACCTATTTATTTGCCCATCAATCATTCATTTTATGGGAGAGGTAAGGGTTAAATATTTTCTGAAAATTAAATCTATTCATTATATATTACAAAAGGAAGAAAGGAGAAAGTATATTTGAAACCAATTGTCATCAGACAGGTAGCAGAATGTTAACTGTATTTTATCTCACACCAAATTTTCATGTATGTTGAAGAAATGATAGATCCTTTTTACTTGAGACAAGATCTCCTTATGTAACTCTGGTTGTCCTGGAATTCAATGCAGACCAAGCTGACCTCACACAGAGATTTCTTAGGTTCTCACCTATTGCTTTAACCAGTGCATCATGGCAAAGCAAGCTCTATAATCTCATTTTCACTGACGTTCCCACAATTCATTTTATGTTTTATCATTTAAATAATCCTCTTAGGTATCTGAGTTAGTTCTGATTTTTGTGCCTTTCTAGTATTGGAAAAAGTAATTTTCTAGGAAGTGTATAGAAGCCAGCATGTGGTCAGCTGAAGGTTTCTAATATAAATTGTTCAACGGTTTTCCTTGACAGGGATCACATGGGCACTCATATCTCCATTTGATTCCATTTAACTTAAATTTTATATTTTTAGGATTGTAATTGAATTGAAAATTGCCCACTTACATAGTCCTTCTGAAAACATTGATTTTGTTAAATCTTGTTATTTGTGACATATCTGAAAATCTTCAGATACTAATAAATATAAAGTACAGAAAATAACATGACAAATATTTGCACTTTATAAGCACCCAAAGCTCTACAAAATTTTAACATTTTGTAATCGCTACTTCATGGTTTTTTTTTTTTTTCCAGAATTTCTAGGGCTCAAACCCTAATCATTGCCCACTCTAGAGAAGTGCTTTACCACTCAGACATATCCCTTTAAAAAGGAAAATGACAGGTATGATGGGAGCCCTACATTGAGTCTGCTCTCACCTCCACCACCTTAGCCTTTCTGCCAAAGTTATGCAGGGTCCTAAGTGGGGCTCATGTTCACTGAGCATGTCTGTGTTTTTCAACTTTGTACATATTTAGTTCAAAATGAATATGGCTAAGATCAATATATATTATATATGCACATGTACACATTCTATCTGTGACACCTGTGTGGAAAATTAACTTGCTTAGTATCATTGCTGTGCATAATTTGACTGTACAGGTAATTACAATATTAAATTTCCTAGTTTACAATTTATGCTGTTAATTTTAACTATGTGTCCTATGAAATACAAATATTGTTAACACAGTACCAAAAATTTAAAATTTGTAATGTGTAAAATAAAATTGTATATACATTTATGCATATACACTTATGTATATGCATTTATGCATAGGAACATATTTCATACATAGAAAAGTGATATAATGTATAACACACATATACTTTTCTAGAATAAACCTCATAGTAATTATCTCTGGTTTTAATTACACTAGTGTTCCTTCATATTTTAGATACATTTTGCATGTTATATTATCTCCTTTCTTTGTCAATGTTTGTTTCTCCTCTAATTTTATAGATTTTCGTCTCCTGCTACAATGTTGTAAAACCTTGTTTTCTTTGTTTTCGGAATTTGGTGCATGAGTTTCACTTAGCAAATGATTTAACTCTGCCTTCTATGTTACCAATTTCATTTTATCGTTTGTTTCCATTTCTTGTGTGATGTACCATGGTGCTTGGGTGTAGATATCAGAGGACAATTTAAAGGAGCTGGGCCTCTTCTGCTCTCAACTGGGAACTGGGATCAAACTCAGGTCCCAGGCTTTGCAGTAAGCACCCTTACCACATGCGACCTCACGGTCTGCCACTTATCTTTATTAATTTCTAACTTTAATATATGTCTATTTCATACTGGTTATTTTTTTTAGGTAAATGTTCTATCTTTGCTGAGTTCTAACTTGTGAACGAAACAATTTGTATTATCAATTTGCATCAAATTGCTGCTTTTTAAAATAACTCTACATTCTGATAAAGTGTCTACATTATTGATTTGCCATCAGAATTAATAGTTTTAATTTACACTGTCAGCAATGTTATTTAGGATAGAAGACCATGGAGGACCAAGTTCTTACAAGCTGTTTTATTTTTTTTTTTAATTTCTTTTATTTGAATGAGATTGAAAAATGTTGAATTTAATATTATACTGGATTTAATGTCTAAGGAAAAGTGGCCTATACTTGTGTGTGCATGTAAAAAATCAATGAACCAACCTTTGAATTCATTAGATATTTTAATTTCAACACTGTAACACAATATTTACGTAAATGATTTTATACTAAGTGCATACAATGAATTGTAATACCAGTATCTTGCCTCCTTTCTGATAGTTTATGTTTTGCCTATAGAAGACCAAAATATCAGAATTAATGTTTTTTTAAAAAATATATTGTATATTTTAAATAAGTAAGAGGAGAAAAAGAAGGGACTAGAGAGGAGCGAGAAAAGGAGAAGAGGAAGAATGCCAGGGGTAAGCCACCCATCCACCCGGTTACCCAGCTACCCAGCCACGCAGCCACCCAGCCACCCAGTCACCCAG